>VUQI01030754.1:0-12365 GCA_015106735.1 Paratilapia polleni
CTCACCCTATCCCAGCATCCTCCTCTGTCACACCAACCCTCTGCATGTCCCCCTTCACTACATCCATGAACCTCCTCTGTGGTCTTCCTCTTTTCCTCCTGCCTGGCAGCTCCATCTTCAACATCCTTTGTCCAATATATCCACTGTCCCTCCTCTGTACTTGTCTCCAAACTGCTCAACCTGAGCTGTCCCTCTGATGTCCTCATTTCTAATCCTGTCCATTCTGGTCTCTCCCAGTGAAAATCTGAGCATCTTCAGCTCTGCCACCTCCAGCTCGGCCTCCTGTCTTTTTGTTAGTGCCACTGTCTCCAAACCAAACATCACAGCAGGTCTCACTACCACCTTGTAAACCTTCACTTTCACTCTTGCTGCTCCTTCTGTCACACATCACCCCTGACACTCGTCTCCATCCACTCCACCCTGCCTGCACTCTCTTCTTCACCTCTCTTGTTCACCTCTTCTCTCCAGAACGCACCTCACCACTGTCTCGCTGCCCTCATACATGTCATGCACCACCAGCCACAGGGGGCCATAAGCCAGTGTACTCTTAGTGTCGGTCCTAACACCGGATAAATGGGGAGGGTCGGGACAGGAGGGACAAATCAAATTTGCAGATCAATAATAAGATTTCCATCATTCATCCTTTTAATTGAGTGTTACGAAAACGCTCCGATTCATTAATATTAACTGACAGAAGTTTTTCCTCCATGCTGCCTGCGTAAAGACTTTGTAAAGTGTCAGCAGACTGCAGCTGCTCTCATCCTGTTGTTTTGATCAGCTGACCTGCAGCTCCGCTCCGTCACATGACCCGATCCTCTTCCTCTGATTCTGCTCGACACTCAGCTCAACTCCTCTGGGGCAAGTACATTAAAACACCGTAAAACTCCGGTCTGGTTACTGTTTCACTGCTGGTGGTAAAATAGCTGAAGGGCAGGTGGAGGAGTTATGGAATGAAGAGCTGCAGAACTCCGTGTAAAAAACGCAGCATTTTAATGTAGCTCGAGTCTGCGTTTTGGTGGCTGGGGAGCGTCGCGGTGACTACGGAAAGTGTTCAATCTGTACTCAAATCAGGGTCACACTGTGGAATTGGTGCATGCCGAGTTGACACTGAGACTCTTTCAGGTCTCTGGGTTTTTACGAGTTTCTCTGTCAAGGTACGTACAGTGGTCAGAGCTGAGCACGAATTAAATTCACTGTTTTCTGGGTGGAGTTTGGCGAAATGCAGAGCCGGGAATAAATAGGGGGTCTGGATACAGACGGACAGATAGCAATCATTGTGCTTATTGTAGGATGTTTCACTGAGAGCATAAAGGAGATCAGAGGTCAAAGTCAGCTGCTGCACCTACCTGCACCTGATAAGATCAGATGTAATTTATCATTAAACACTGGGGTTGGACTGAGTTTCTCTGCAGCTCTGCTTGTGCTACTGTCACTTAAATAATATATTAAATGAAAAGCTTTCACTTTTATGAAGCTATAATTACAGTGTGGAATTTCACGTTTTGTTTTTCCATCATAAACTTAAAGTGGACCTATTCTGCTTTTCCTTATTTCCTGTCATATATCTCCTGTTCCAGTGGTAGGTGTTCATATTAAACATGGTCAAAGTTTCTAATCATGAGCTCAGTGCAGTAAACCCTGCGAGCCAAACACTCAGGCTGCAGACTGCTCTAAACACTCAGTTTATCACAGTTTTTTCTACTCTTGGATCTGTATGATGTCATACAGAGGAGATATCCCTAATATGGTCATCTCAGACACAGAAGCCCAAGCCAACTTTCTTCTGATTGGCTGCTCCTCACAAACTGTAAAGTTTGAACAGCAGGTGGGTGGGGCTTCTGCAACTGAGATGCCCATATTAGGAATATACCCTCTCCAAGGGAAGAAAAACTGTGATAAACTGAGTGTTCAGAGCAGTGTGCAGCCTGAGCTTTTGCTCACAGGGATTACTGCACACACACTGAGCTCATTATTAGAAACTTTGGCCATGTTTAATATGAACATCCAGTACTGGAGATACATGTCAGGAAATAAGGAAAAGTGGAACAGGTCCAGTTTAAAGTTTCCAGCCTTTAGACTCATGTTTCAGTAGCACAGAGGAGCGTTTGATTTGTTCTGCTGTGTTTTCCAGTTGTCTGAACCTGAGCGGGCGGTGTTTGCAGTGTCCGCACTCGCCTGCTGAGAGGAAAAAAAAAAAAAAAACATGCCGTCCAACAAATCGGTGTCAGACGCTCCCATCACTCAGTTCATCAACTGCAGGATCCTTAGAGACAAAAAGCTGCAGAGGTATGAAACACATGTGTAACACACAGTGTAAAAACCAGTGGATCTAAATCTGTTTACACAATCCTGTGGGGCTAAACACAATCAAGTCCACATAACATAAATGATTACATATTCAGCTGAAGACTTAGAAACCTGCTCTGAAAAAGGTTCACTTCAGAGAGTTAGGGTTCCTACAGGAGCCTGACAGGGACACGCCGCTTGTAGTTTAAAGCACTTTGAGAGGTCAGTATAAACTGTATAAACACCAGTCCATTTCCATTTTCAGGTTCACAGTGAAGTCACAACTCAGCAACAGTTAAACCTTTTTACTGCTCTGTGTTTATTACTGATTCAAACAAACTGATCCCAGTTTGTTCCAGGGTTATTTTCAGTGTCATATCGATCGGTTGTTTCATATAAAGAAACATAAAATAAAAGAGCTATTGAGAAATATTTTGGTTTAATAACCTACCAGTTTAACAGCAAAAAAGGCAGAGGACCGGGACAAAAAGAGAGATTTATAAATATTAAGGTGGACCTGTCCTGCTTTTCCTTATTTCCTGTCATATTCAAATTGTCATGTTCATATTAAACATGATCAAAATGTCTAATAATGAGCTCAGTGTATTTACACTTTTGTGAACCAACAGCTCAGGCTGCAGACTGCTCTAAACACTCCATTTATCACAGTTTTTTCTGTTCTTGGAATTGTATGATGTCATAAAGAGGGGATATCCTCACCCACCTTCTGTTCAACCTTGCTGTTTAAGAGAGGCAGCCAATCAGAAGAAAGTTGGCCTAAACAGGGAGGAGCTGAAACAGTTTGTTTCAGACAGAGGATGGACTGAGGGGCTGCACCAAGGCCCAGTTTAACATAAATAACAATGATTTTGAACTGTGACTCATGCAAAGCTGCTCTGGTAGAGCTGGAAATGAGCAGAATAAGTCCTCTTTAAACGATCACTCTCTTCCTGGAGAGTCTGAAATAATAAACAATATCACACCCACCGATTTTCACCTGCTTCTGCATGAACACAAACGCAGTTTAAAAAATTGGGTTAGCCCAGTTTTGGACTTGTCGTTTTAGCGAATTAAAGTTAAGTTAATGTGAGATTTAGGTTGGATAACATTGGAGTAAATCTTTAGGAAATTAATCAATAAATCAACTCAGTCTGAGTTTTATACTTTAGGAGCTGCCCGTCCTCACTTTGGACCTACAGATGGCTGTTTGAGAGTTTAATGAACTTATCAAAAATGTGTGTGTGTGTGTGTGTGTGTGCAGAGAGGACCTGTGGGTGCGTGAGGGGAGGATTTTAGATCCAGAGAAGCTGTTCTTTGATGAGCAGGGATACGCTGACAAACGTGTGGACTGTGAGGGTAGCATCATTGCGCCGGGCTTTATAGATGTCCAGATCAACGGTACACAAACACACACGCACACACATACACACACAGCCCTTCATATCAGCATGCTAGCACAAGTAGTTGTGCTCCATGTTTTTCTTGCTTCAGAGTTTTTCAGAAGCTGATCTCCCAGCAACAGAGACGATACATTCAATAAACTGCAGTAACTTTGATAATTTTGAGGCTTTCTTAAATTCATACATCAAATAAAGACAAAGAAACACGTTAATGCTAATCATTAAACATGGAGAAGTTCACTTTGTGTAATCTGTGAGCCCTCGGTCACAGAAGCAGCTCTGCTTTGATTTCCTCGTCGTACCCTCTCAGTCACTGGAGGTTCAAAGTGATAAAAGTGGAATTAAAGCTGATGCTGAAGTTTGGAGGTAAATGTGATCAGTGTCCATGTAAACAAAGTCACTGAGTGTCGTCTCCCTGCAGGAGGTTACGGCATCGACTTCTCTCAGGCGTCTGAGGACGTCAACAGTGGAATTTCGTTTGTGGCCAAAAAGATCCTCGAACACGGCGTGACGTCCTTCTGTCCGACTCTGGTCACCTCCCCTCCTGAGGTTTACCACAAGGTGACATTTCTTTTTAAAACCGTATCAGTGAAGATCAGGGGTTCCTGATCTCTTCTTTAAAATCGTCTTCTGGACCTCTTCCAGCACAGCTGCTGTTTTTTTAATTCCTTCTGTAGAAAGTACTGTTCTGACCCTATAACTTGAATTTTTGGGGAGGAAGAGGAGGAGGTGTGGTCAAGAAACTCCTGTGTGCTGTGAACAGGCCAAGGTTGTTATAGTGAAACTAAACTAAGAACTAAAAGTGTTAACTCTTTAACTGTAAAACTAAAATTCTTTAGTTTTAGTCTTTGCTAATATGGTCACATTTGTCAAGCATGAGGTGTTGCTGATGCAGATGTTCAGTGAGACGTCCCATCAGGTCTGAGTCAAGTCTTTGCTTTGTAATACCAGATCTGAACATCTTAAATCTTGCTCTTGATAAATATCCCCTACAGTATGATAATTAAAATGACAAAAATGGAACATTTTCAAAGACGAGCCAGTGCAAGTGGTCAGAATTGGATCTCAGGGAGCGATCTAAAAATAGCAGCGCTGGAAGGTCCAGAGGTGCATGAGAAGATGATGCTGAAGGTGAAATCGGCAAAATTAGAGGAGCTATGTTTTCTGAGTCCTGGAACTTCATGACCACACCGCGTTTGTACACTTCCTGACTTTAATCATCTGTGAGGTGAAGCTTCCACATGTAAAATCTGAGCCATGATCAAAATGTGTCTTTCAGGTTTTGCCTCAGGTCAAAGTTCACAATGGAGGAGCACATGGAGCTGGAGTTCTTGGTGAGCTTTTACTGTTGCAGTACATGATTTGTTATATTCTTTGTTTACCCAGGTAAAAATCTGATCGAGACACTCATCACCAATCCAAAATCTATTGACCTCGCCAACAAGGCAGCGGACGTTTTTACTGTCGCACAAATGCAACAGTCGCACAGTAAAAACGACGCTGGAGACGAGCGTCAACCTGCGGGGCTGAAAAATGAAGCCTGTTTGTTTCACTTCCTGTAAATGTCTCTCTGCAGGTTTTCATCTGGAGGGTCCGTTCATCAGTGCGGCAAAGAAAGGAGCCCATCCGGAGAAGTACCTCCGCACCTTCAAGTCCGGAGGGCTGGGGGAGCTGATGGAGGCCTACGGCAGCCTGGACAACGTTGCCATGGTGACGCTGGCTCCTGAGCTTGAGAACAGCCAATCAGTGGTGAGGGAGCTGAGCCAGAGGGGCATCACTGTGTCCTTAGGTGAGCATCGTGTAGTCACATCCACAATAATACACACACGGTTGCAGCGTTTTCTCTCAAGGTACGAATAATTATTTAAATTATTAAATTATTAAATTTGGTAAAGCCTCATTTTCTCGACCACTTTGATTGTTAGTTTTATTTTAAATTATTTCACAGATTTTATTTTCCACCTTTTTTGTTTCCTATGTGCTTTCATTATATTTTTTTCAGATTTTATTATTAATTTTATTCCACTTTACTCATATTTGTTCTATTGTTTTATTAGTTTTAGTCTGTTTCTATTAACTGTGTGCTTTTATTATTATTTTGTAGATTTTCTTCCTATTTTTATTTTACTTTTCAAGTGTGATTTTATTATATTTTTAATGTTTTCATTATTAATTTCCACCATTTTTATTTCCTGTGTGCTTTTATTATTTTTTGTAGATTTTATAGCTCATTTTAAACCCATTTTTGTGGGTGCTTTTATTATATTTTTATGGCTTACATTATTCATTTTATTCTTTATTCTCTTTTATTCTTGTATTTCTTTTTTTTTTGTATTTTTTATTGCTGTATTTATTGTTATTTCTTGTATGCCTTTATTTTTTATTGTCATTATTAATTTGAGACTAGTTTTATTTCCTGCATGTTTTTTATTACTATTTTATAGTTTGTTTGTTTTTTTTACAAATTTTGTGTAATTTTTACTTTTTTTGGTAGATTTTATTACTAATTTCATACCACTTTTCTTGCATGCCTCTGTTATTTTTTTATTTACATTTGTAATTTTAGATCATTTTTGTTTCTGGTCTCATTCAGTCCTGAGTTTTATTTATTCTGTTTGAACTGTCCTGTTATCAGAACTGTCAGTCCCCCCTGTAAAGGACTTTAAATTGCTCTAACCTGTCTGAAAGGTGCGATACAAATAGGTTTTTTTTGACTGGTTGTTGTAGGTCACTCAGTGGCCAACCTGTCGCAGGCTGAGGAGGCGGTTCAGCACGGAGCCTCCTTCATCACTCACCTGTTCAACGCCATGCTGCCTGTGAGTCCCACCTGCTTCTCTTTTAGACTCTGAGTTTAGTTATGGTGCTGTGAACACGTTGTATAAAATGTACAGCTAGCTCTGGTTTTGCTCTCCACCACCTCCAAACTGTAGTGGACCTTCTAAACGATCCACTACGTTCACTGTGTCAGTTTATTATCAGCCTGGTTGGTTTTACAGTCTCCATATTCCTTCTCTTTCTGCCGCGGTCCAGTTTCACCACCGTGACCCTGGTATCGTGGGTCTGCTGACCAGTGATCGGATCCCTGCAGGCAGGACCGTGTACTACGGCATGATAGCTGATGGGATCCACACCAACCCTGCTGCCCTGCGTATCGCTCACAGAGCTCACCCATCAGGTCTGACTGAAGTTTTTCTTTCTTAGATGACATTTATTCAGCTGACAGCTTGAAAATCTGTTAATCACATTTTACTTTAATTTGGGTTTCAGATTGTTGGTAAAGTTGCACTTCACTGAATTACATTTACTAATCCTTTGTTAATCTGTGTGAAGTTATTCTGGGTATAAGCCCTCTGGGCTGTTCCCTTTGGATGCATTGGTACACCTGTGCTTTCCTTTCTTGTTGAAAACTCAAAGCGTGACATGTTGCTTTTGTACTTCCAGGCTTGGTGTTGGTGACGGATGCCATCACAGCGATGGGTCTTCCTCCCGGCCGGCACACTCTGGGCCAGCAGGTCATTGAGATCCAGGGTCTCCATGCTTACGTAGCAGGTCTCAGTTTCCTTTAGATTTTAATAGCTAACCAACTGTGGTATTGTAAATCATGTTGCTCTGCATGATTCACAAAGCCATTTTTAATCCTGGACTCTACCAGAATAGCTCTACTCTGGTAGAGTCCAGGATTAAAACTATGGAGCTGGAAATGAGTAGAATTGGTACTTTTTAATCTTGAATATTGGCCATGCAGAAAAGTTGTCTATAGTTTTAGGACCAAAAAAACAGGTCCATTATTTCCTGAAGTGATGCTATAGAATAAAGCAAATGCATAACCAGAACCAGACAAATGCAAAATAAAATCCAGAGTCATAAATCATGCACATGCAGACCTGATTTTATAATTTGTAAAAGTCTTTGTAACTTCACTCTGTCTGTGTTTAGGCACTAAGACCCTGAGCGGCAGCATTGCCACGATGGATATGTGTGTACGCCACTTCAAACAGGCCTCAGGTCAGTTTGTGGGATCTTTTTTCTTGGACACTTGATGTAAACTTGCTGCTCTGATTGTTTTTCATCCTGTCAGCAGAGAGCAGCTAAAATTCAACTAAAACATATTTAAAATATAGGAAAGAAGTTCAACTACAAGATGTGTTTAAGCTTTAATACAGTTCACTGGCTGTCTTAACTAGAAAGATGATTTAAAAAATTTAAGAACATAGGAAATATAGTAATGATCAGTGACAGTGACTGTCTCATGTAGTCATGTAAAGTCAGAGAATAGTGAAGCTATTGAACAGGTAAAGGTAATGACAGTGGAGATGTTTATTCCTCAGAGGTGATCTCTGATTATTTGTAGTCCTGCAGGTCAGATTATCAGTCCAGCCTCCTCCCCCTTCAGCTCCACCATGCTTTCTGTCCTCTTGTTTCAGGCTGCAGTGTAGAGGAGGCTCTGGAAGCCGCCTCCCTCCATCCGGCTCAGCTTCTTGGAATCAGCCCCAAAAAGGGAACGCTGGACTATGGCTCAGACGCAGGTCAGACGCTGCTGCATCTGGTTACTGCTTTTCCAAATCTGTCTTAACGACATGTAACAGTACTGAAGTTTTCTCCTGAACACCGCTATGCTGTTTCTCTCTTTTTGTCCTCAAAAATTTCTTGGACTTTCATTTGTACTTTCCTGACTCTGTCTGGAGAATATTTGTGCATATGTTTGTGCCTGTGTTTAAGTTTTCTCCTGTTGTCCTGTTGAACAATGAAGTGCAGTTCCTTTAATGTCCACTTGAGGCTCCCAAAGGGAGTCCGTTTGGATGGGATGGAGTCAAATTCCCAGCATTAGAACTGAGTTAATAGCGCTACAGCCTTGAAATTCTTTAGTTTTATTTATTTAGTGCTTCCTCTTGTTTTTTTGAGTTACTTCTTTTTCCTTTTTAGGACGTTAGGGACCAGATTCAGGCTGTATTTTGTGTGATATAAAGTTTATGGTCAAACTGCAAAACTTAAACTGATCCTTCAAAGTGTCAGTGTTCAGGAGGCAACCCTCTTTAATTTCTCATTAAACTCAAAGACTAACGTAACTATTACTTTTTACTGTCTTTGATTAATTCTCTTTATGGGTAACGGGATGCTTCTGGAATAACACTACCACAGGTCGTGTTTGAAGACTCGATTTTTCTCTCAGCGTAGTGGCATTCCTCATTCGAGAACCTGCTCTAACCTGTCCTGCAAGCACGTTCTTTCATTGGGTTTCTTACATCCTTGAACCTCTTTTACAGACCTCGTTCTGCTCGATGACGACCTCAGCGTCAAAGCCACCTATATTTCTGGAGAGGAGGTTTGGAGAAGAGGACAGTAGAAGGTGATGAAGATGGAAACCGGTCTGTCAGCTGGGACCTTCTGTGCCTTTGTACTACATGAACGACATGTTATGATGTTAATGGACTGATTGTGGGAGAGGATCCAGACTCTTTAGTTTATTTTAAATACATGTTGCAGAAATGTTTTTTGGCATTAAACCGGACAAAGAAACTCTGCTGAGCAATAACACTGACTTTATTTACACTGAGTGCACGAAACACTGCAGAGAAAATGGACCAGAGTGAAATATTTCTACACTATTAGTTTAATAACTATCAGATAATGTGCTTTATTGTTATATGTGGAAAATGTTTTCTCGCCTTTCAAACAGCCAAAGATTTCTGTTTTGTTACCTTGAAAATCGGCATGCAGAGACTCGTTAATCCATCGTGGTTCATGTACGCTGCTGGAAGTCGTCTGATGTTGTGTGCATGCAGCTGTATGTGCAGTTAAAACATGCCTCTTATGCACCGCCTCAGCAGAATACAGCAGAAACCGTAGCAGAACGGATCGGGTGACCAGTCTGCTGCTGGGCCCCGGTGCAGCCCCTCAGTGTATCCTCTGTATCCTCAGCGTCACTTTATTTACTGATTTACTTACTGTAAATTTCTGTGTTTAAAACCATTTAAAATGTTCCAAAATTAACTGACACTATCAACAGGATGTGAGGAAACAGCCACTACAATATGTGACACAGTGGTTAGCACTGTGGCCTCCCAGCAAGAAGGTCCTGGGTTTGAATCCACCACCTGCTGTAGTGTCTGGTGTGAGCAGCACAATGATCCACGCTGCCGCCACCACCGGCCCTCTACATGTGGATTTTTTTTTTTCACCCTTTAAAAGTAGAAAATATTCACTGGACATGTATCTGTACACATGAGACTGATCTGATGAAAAATGATGTTCAGGGACTCGAATCAATAGATTAGAAGAGGAGACTATTTCATGAACTGCTCTAAGACTGTGCTGGAAAACATCTCAACACTCCCACTGGTAAAATGCTGCCACCCACTGGTGAAAGGTTTAATTAAACTTTAGTTAAACAGAGGGTAACTACAAAAAGTACCTTTAACGCTACGCTTCCTTTAAACCAGCTTTCTTCTGATTGGCTACCTGTGATGACCATATTAGAGATATCCCCTCTGTGTGACATCATAGAGATCTGAGAGTAGAAAAAACTGAGATAAACTGAGTGTTTAGAGCAGTGTGCAGTCTGAGCTTTTGGCTCACAGGGATTACTGCACACACACTGAGCTCATTATTGGAAACTTTGGTCATGCTTAATGTGAACATCCACCACCGGAACAGGAGATACGTGACAGGAAGTAAGGAAAGGCAGAACAGGGCCTCTTTATCTGGTACTGATACAGTAGGTAGTCACAAATGGACAGCGTGTGCTTTGTGGTAAAAGTACCAGTACAACCAAGTAAACATACTGCTTTACAAATACAAGTACTTCATGCCCAGGAACCCCTTTCAGTAGAGCCTCTGAAATGACTTCTTGTTGGAAATTCATAGATCTAAACCAACAGACACTAAAGAGAAACATAATAACCATGAAGAAATACACAAAGACACACAAGGAAACACATAGTGATCACAAACAGACGCAAAACAGCCACAAAGAGACCTTAAAACATCAAAGAACGACCAAAGGGACAAAAATGTGCGAGTTTCGTTTTTTTATTGTATTAAAAATGTTCAGTTTTAGTTTTTCTAAGTTTTGTTTTTTTTAATTATATTGCTGATATTTTTCAGGGGAAAGGTTTAAGAAGGTCAGACTAGCTCAAGACACCCCAAGTCTAAAAAAAAAAATTAGTTTTTCTCTAAAGTCAAGTTTTTGTTTTGATTTTATGGTTTTCATGCCAAGTTTTTAGTTTGGTTTAAGGTAAGATGATCATAATGTGACATGATTTAACTGAAATAAAAGCAGCTGCTATGGATCACCTTTATACCGAATTAACACAACAGATCAGGTGATTAGTGAAAGAAACAGAACTCATATTTTGTTTAATTATTTTGTGCATGAGTTATAAAACTTTTTAAGAGAATCAAACAAATGTTAAATGTCCATTTTCTGACATTAAATTTCGCCCCTATCATTTTATTTTTGTGCCGAATTACACAGAAAACAGCAGTGATTTATAAAAACAAACTTTCATTCGCCGTGTTACCGTGCCGGTGTAAGGTGATGAGGCAGGTGATATTTCTGTGAGATTTACAGCGGGGTTTGGTGTGCGAGAGCTGGACTGATTCGGATTCATCCTCCAGTGGGGAAGGAGGAAGACTTATCTTCACCGGATAAGAGGCGCCATGCCCCGGCTGGCTGGCTGGCTGGCTGGCTGCTGCCGGTCGCTGTCCTGTCCTGAAAATGTCCTGAAAAAGGTTCCCACGAGCTGCAGCGAAATAAAGAGGAAGTCACTTTCAAAGTAAAAGAGCAGACAGGCCCAGAAGAGTGCAGTGTGTAATGATATCCTTTTTACTTATTTTTAAAGAGTTTGGTACTAAATAGTCCCCCCAAAAATTAACGTAAGGTTTCATTATTTATTAATTAAATTTTTTATTACAGTCTTTATTTTTTGTATCCTTATTAAATTGAGTGTTTTATTTTGTTGGTTAATAATAATAATATAGCATGGGTACACCTGGGTGAATTTTTTTAACATTTTAAAAACTATTTTTCATTTTCCTTGAAATAAAATTGTCATCTTTTATGTGCACTAACAGTTAATTTGACACAACTGTAATATTCATTTGAAAGAAACTGTGTTATAATCCCCAACCAAGAAGGAAATTGTAAACGCCGTTAGAGGCAACTGAAAAAACAAGTCATATTAACCCATTGTATTTCAAATTCAATTCAGTTCAATTCAATTTTATTTATATAGCGCCAAATTACAACAACAGTCGCCTCAAGGCGCTTTATATTTTAGGGTAAAGACCCTACAATATTACACAGAAAACCCCAACAATCAGACAACCCCCTATGAAGCAAGCACTTGGCAACAGTGGAAAGGAAAAGCTCCCTTTTAACAGGAAGAAACCTCCGGCAGAACCAGGCTCAGGGAGGGGCAGCCATCTGCCGCGACCAGTTGGGGGTGAGGAGAAACAGAAGAGAGCAGAGGGAGACAGGACAAAAAAGACACACTATGGGAGAGAGACAGGGTTAATAATAGCTAATGATTAAATGCGAATGGTGTATAAACACATGGAGAGTGAAAGAAAGTGAGAAAGAGGAAGTGCTCAGTGCGTCATGGGAAGCCCCCAGCAGCCTAAGCCTATTGCAGCTTAACTAAGGGATGGTTCAGGGTCACCTGATCCAGCCCTAACTAT
>VUQI01030755.1:0-10615 GCA_015106735.1 Paratilapia polleni
ATGTGGTGTGATGTCACTAAAGATCTGCCCAGAAATGCCTCCTGACCCTCATTCGCGTTCGGTAAAAGCAGAACAATAAGCGAGTGAGATGGCTGACTTTCTACAACGGCGTGCAGAGGAACGCCTCCTCGGCGAATATGACTACACTGATTGAGGAGCTAGAGAGAGCCATTTCTGGACAGGCCCTCAGAGTGTGTGTGTGAGTGTGTGTGTGTGTGTGTGTGTATGTGTACACGGGGCTAGTGCAGGTAATCGTCCACAGAGGCAAAGGCGCAGGAGCCACTGCCAGTTCGTGCCATCATGGCGAGGCACTGGGCGGCCTGACCCACGGCCTGGGCCAGAGGGGGCTGCTTGGGCAAGTTGTGAGTCTCTGGAAGGAAAAAGGAAGAAGAAAAGGAAGAAAAATGTCACATTGAGTTTACGTGTAATGAAATGTGCTATAATCAATAAAACTGCCATTGCCATGACTGCAGATATCACAGGAGTAATAAGGTGTTGATACTTGCAGTGCATGTTGGGCAGTCAAAGAGCATCTGGAAGCCGTTTTGATAACAACTAAGGCCTTATTTTTGGATTAATGAATTCAAAACCTTTAAGATTTGTTTTAAAGGTCTGCAGGATAACATTGGTGTTCCTTCTTTTTTAAGAGACAGTCCCCATCAGGTCTCTCTTCTCTTCATCCAAAAAAATGTAAAAGGTACCCAAAGGTCATTTTTACCTGCCATGTAAATCAGAAATCAGAACCTAAGAGCATAAATATGTAGTTTTTACCCCCCATGTTCTTATATATTTATGCTAACTGGAAACTACAAACTGGATCATGTGCTACTGCTGGCTGACCTACCTAATATTGCACTGTTGAGAGTGGAGCAGACCGGCTCTCTCTGAATGGCGTCCAGCTGGTAGCCGACTGGGCTGTTCCAGGGGTCCGAGTAGGCCAGCAGGCTGAATGCGTCCTGCAGCAGGAGAAGAAGAACAGACACCGTTTACGCCACAGCTCACCACCTTTCACCTCCACGCATGTTCTTTATGTTCACCTCCTTTGTCATAGCACACTGTAACTGAACCTTCTTGGTGTAGCATTTCACCTCTAACTGAATTTTTCCAAAGTTTGACCTGTTCTTTTAAGAAGAAACCAACGCATTACATCATAACTGACTACAGAGGCCCAAAAAAAAAAAAAAAAAAAAATCTGTGAGTTTCTCTCTTAACTCAGTTTTTTTTTTTAATTGTTAACACTAAACATTTGAGGTCATTAGTATAAACGTCTTCCTGGAGAGACTGAAAATATGCGCAGTTATCTATGAATTTAAATGACATAAAACCTTTATCTTATCTATGAAGTTTGGTTTTTAATCCTCCTTCCACTGTAGCTGTTCTGTGGATTTTCTTGAAAAAGGTTCGGACAACACATAAACGAGTTTTGATCGAGTATACCCAACCCTAAACCCTAACCACCTATATAGTAAAATATGAAGCTAACCAGCAAACAGCCATACAAAAAAACAGGAACAAGAAGCCCAATTCATTCTACAATTAAAATACACTGACAAAACAATTCTTAAGTTTCACATAGACTGTTCAAACCTAGAAGCCAAATCTGTTTTTGGTCATTTACTGGCAACTAATCCCAACAGTTAAAATGTAAAGCTTTTAATAAGTGTGCATTTATAAAGGCAGGCATATTTTTAGTTTTGTATTGCAGTCAGCTTTGTTTGTTGACTTTATGGAAAGAAAAAGGTTTTAATTTATTTAAGTCAATGTAAATGCTTGAAATGCTAACAAACGAGGTGAAAAAACCCCTCCACAAAACAAACAATACAACTCAAGTAAATATCTAAGGGATTCCTCTGTTACCTTGAGCATCTTCTTGTTAGCAGAGTTCTTCCCACACTCGCGGCGGAGGTGTTCGCTCATGCTCTGGAGCTCCCTGCCGAAATGGATCATTCTCTCGATGGCCGCCTGGCTCCCACCACACAGCTGCCTCTTGGATTGAGTCGACTCCACCTCTGCAGAGTCGGTTTGACATGCAAAAGGAGCCTGTTTTTAATGCTGGGTGACATGTACAGTGCAGGCATTTGCCTGGAGTAGTTGCTCAACAACTTATGGCAGCAAGAAACGAAAAAAAAAATTAAAAACCAGAAGAATTTTTTCTGGAGCTGCTCACCAGTGGTTCATCCATGAATTCTTAAAACCAACGATGCTAGAATTGAGCACAACTCTTGCCAAAGAGGCTGCTAGAAATGATTGCTCAAATCAAGTCCCTAATAACTCCACACACACTCTACCCACCCATGTCTGCGTCACAGTCATCAGGCTCCGTGGCGTGTTTGGAGGTGCCATTAAGGAAACCATTGGAAGGCGATTCTGTCACTCCGTTGGTGAAGTGGTCAACCTCCATATCCACATCGTTACTGAGAAGAGACACGAGGAACTGTCAGCAGCTTCTACAGATGGATACTGTTCAGATTTGATTTAATTCAGTTTTATTTACGTAGTGCCAACTCACAACAGTTGTCCGAAGGTTATTTATACCAGTGCCATTCATTTCTGCTTAAAATTGATCTTTATTGATTCTTTCCACCCCGCAAACAGAATAGAAAGGGTTGAAAAAGAAAAGAAAAAAAAAAAAAGCTGTGCAAAACTCCACTGCAGTGAGTTTCACCAGCATTAATAAAAAGAACTGGTAAGTTTGGAGGCACATGATTCTGATGGATTGGATAATTCACCAGATTCACCATTTGCATCCCTGATTAAAGCTCAAAGGAAGAAAGTTCTCCTCAGTGAAAGCTGGATGCCAGTTTAGTAAGATTGATGAAGTCAGTCCCTGAGAGAACTGATGGCGTCTATAAACTGACTGAGGCTTCAACAACACGCAAAAGACCAAAGTAATTTGGGGGTTTACTGGTAACCCTTAATAAAACTACCAAACTTGAATTAATATTTAATGTACTGTTAAGTTACAAATGATGTTTAGCAACACAAATAGTTAAATAAAATAAGTAGTTAAATACTTTGTAGTGCATCTTTAAACATTATGAAGGCTGTTAAAAAGTTGATGTTTATAATACTTGTTTCGTGAGTAGGCAGGTGAATGTGGACACTGCGGTTTGTTTTGTTTCACACGCTGTTTAGTTTCGTGTTACTAGCCATTTGGTTAGATTTAGATGACATCACTCTTTAGTCAGTTAAGAAAAAAAATAACCATCAGTACTTCAGGTTCACCTCGACGGCCTGACCAACACACTGACCTGCAGCTCTTACTGCTGTTTGAGTATTTTTTCCTCCGTACCTGGTTATGGGCTGTTGGCTGCGACTCCCATTGAGGCTGATGTCAGACGCAGGGATGGTGGAGCCAGAGCCTGGGGGGCAGGGCTTATGACTGTGAGGGGAGGAGCTGTGGCTCTTATTAGACGTCACACCATTACAGCAGTTGCTGTCAAACCCTGCAAAAGAGTTACAGACATCTTTAAAATGTTCATAAGTGACACATCGACAAAACTTTCAGATTACTTAAGCTAAACATGATAAAATAAGATGCACCGATTCTGATGTGCCAGTTTCTAGCCATTGCTCATTTCCAACCACTGTACAAAGCTTGGGTTTTACGTACACAGTATATCATAATTCACTCTAATAAAACCACAATACATTACAGATACAAAACTACAATAAATACACATTAACTGGGGGAAAATGCAGACCTGCAATGAAACGGACATAAAACACAATGAAATAAGCTACTTTTCGGCTGCTCCCTTCCTGACAAGATTTGTGTCTTCGGCTGCAAGTGAACCAGCAACCTTTTGCTTGTCAAGTTAAAGTGTAAACCACTGTACTAATACAATGAATAAAATGTGATTCTGAATAATAATGAAAACTTATTAAAAAGGCTACCGCTCTGATTAGTTTTTAGTCAAGCCAAAAATTTAGATCTACGATGTGTAGTTAACACTCCTGAAGAGATGAAAGTCAGCAGCTGCAGCACAGGCTAACGAGATCGACAGCGAATACAATACCGCCATGGCAGATCAGCTGAAAACTGGTTCAACAGATCCGTGCATCTCTATTAACTTGGAATATTAACACAATCTTTTGTATTTTTGCTGCAACTTGCTTTCAGAGGCCTGTCTGTGTCAGTAAAGGACAGAAAACAAAAATGCAGTGGGCTCTGGTTTGTGCTATGGACGCTGACTCATTCAAACCACCACAGGCTCTAAAGATGTTGTCTGTAAGCTGATGACTGTTTGTGCTCAGCTCAGCTTAACTCAGAAAAATCAGTCCTCTCTTTTATTTGCCTCTAGTTTCTCTCTTTTTTCCCAAAACCCAAAGATGAGTGTGAATTTTTCACACAATAACATGATACTCTTGATGCGGAAGTTTCAGTGAATTAAAAAAAAAAAAAAAACGATGCAAAAGGTTAGTTGTTGGTACCTGGATGTGAAATGGAGCAGTATTTGTACTCAGGATACACTTGAGGCCTGTTCTGCTCTACAGATGTGAATATGTGGAACACAGCTGGACTATACCTGTGAGGTAGGGCTGGGAGCTGCTGGCTTTGTGGCTGGGGCTGCTGAAAGGCCGGGGGGAGCCGGGGTAACTGTCCTGAGACTTTGGGCTGCGACCTCCCAGACACCTCACCTCACTGTCTGTCCCATTCACCATCTCTATGAACTGTCTCACCCTGAGGAAAAACAGGAAGGGGAGGACAACAAGAAAAAACAACAAGGGAGAAAAGGTGAGGAAAGGTGAGGAAAGATTAAAAGGCAGGAAAATGAAAGAGGAAGGAAGGATGGCATGAAAAGAAAGAAGATAAAATGATGTAAAATGAGATGGAAAAGCACACAACGCAAAAACAGAAGGGATTGGAGGAAATAAAGAAAGGGATGTAAAGGCAGGAGGAGAGACCAAATTATAATTTATAAAGCCACATATATGAAAGAGTAGTACATCAGCTTATAGAAGAAAAAGAAAAAACTATTTGACTCCAACAAAGATTTGAGCTTGTTTTCAGTGTATTAGTACATGTCCTTTAAGAGAATAAGTCCAGAATATATCAATCATATACTGTCATTTTACACACAACCAGTTCTTCATCACATCTGAGTAGGGCTGTGAGTGAAGCCACTTTCAAAACAAAAACACTATTATGGTTATTATTATTAGTAGTAGTAAATAACTCACTGTCTTTACTGAGGCTGATAAATACAGTGTCAATGTGTGTGAAAGAGAGAACAGGGTTTAAATAAAATATGGCTTTATTACCTGTTCCAACAATGCAATATATATTAATATGTCAATAATATTAATAAGTAAATATGTAAATGTATAAAACATACATTTTAAATGCAGTCATGTTCTTACTTGAGCATGAAGAGAAGGTCTGGGTTCCTCTCCAGGAGGTTGGGGTACAGCTGCTGAGTGGTCTCGATGGCTTCGCCCATTCTACCCGACAACACCAGCTTTTGGATCTCTGCAAACCAACAGTGAAATCACGCATTAAGGTTTGTCCTTCAGTTTGCTCATGACTCTGTAATCTGTAGTTTTCTGTAAAATGTGGAGCAGGATCAACGCTTGTTAGCTGGCGTGACCAGTCTTTCCTCCAAATAACCGTGGCTAAGATCAAAGAAGACTTATTGATCATCAGAGGACGCCTCTTCTTCCTACCTCTGCATCTAATCTGCATCTAATTAACAGGGAGTTTATGCTTGCAGGTGTCATCCTTGCAGATGGCAGCATGCACAAAAAGTAACTTCATTACGGCTCGTATGTGGTGACTTTGCAGCTTGTCATGCATCTCCTAACTGTTGTAATGTGGTCCGGAGACACGAGTGTACAAGCAGGTCAGTCTCTACAGACATTTTAGTGATTTATTAATGCCAGAGTACAGAGATTCCCAGATAGCACAGATCCATGACTGCTTTGTTTCCTGTTTTAGCAATTATATCAGTAAGATATTAATATCGTGAATTCTCTTAATTATACATTGTCAGAAGAAGGCAGTTTTGACTGGACAGTTGCAGCATCTGGACCGAGCACGACACCCACAGTTTGGTTAGTTGTCGTTTGCTTCACACAGGAAAGCCATCTGTTTTACCTCCTCTCTATCAATCAGATCCTTTGATGTGTACTAATGTAGTAAATTTAAATCTCTTTCATTACTTTTTCTAGAGCTGCAGTAATTATGTTTGATTGACACAAAATCCCAAGGTGCACCTTGGCTTGCCTCAAGGCTCACCATTGGGGAACCACTGCTTTAGGATATAAAGTTGAACTTTGACGCAAATACAGATTCTACGTGTAAAAAGGCAAATCATCACTTATCGTTTCAAAGAAAGTTTGGGTGTGAGAGTCCTTTCTTTCTTTTTTTTTTTTTTCTTCTTTTTTTTTTAACAGTTTCTTGGTTTGGTACACTTAGTCTTAAAACAAAAGAATCAAACCAGAAAAAAAATTGTCAAGTGTGGCTAAAGATTAAGGTGCCCTGTTAATGATGTTTACCACCTGTAAGAAGAGAGGGTCATCTCAACATCTTTTATACGTTATCCACATGCTTCCATCAGATTTAGTCTCCCTGTAGGTTGCACTCAGTTACATTTTGTCCCTTGTCCCTTTAAAGAAACCATAAGCTCCCAATGTCACTGTGTCACTTTTTTCTCCTCTATAATTCCCAATAAAGTAAAGTCTGAGTGGGAAACACTGGTACGTTTTATATATTGACCTTTACAGTATACTGTTCTTGATATTAGTATACATGTTAGTATATACACTGACTGTTTCTGTCATTAATTTAAACTCAGAAATCCTACTAACCATTTTGGTTCAACTGAATTTTTACTTAAACATTTCAACATCAGATCTCAGCCTCCTTGCATTTCTACAAAACACAGCACATATACTAACAGTATCAGATTTACAATGTGGAGTGAATTCCTCATTGTTTTTCTTAATAATTTCAGCATCATACAGAAACACGGGAGCACTCACTCTGCCGGTTCTTGATGGAGGCCAGCTCCTCATGCACGGCCTGATCGGTGGATTTGGCGAAGGCTTCGGCTGTGGCACAATAGCTGTGGTGCACCAGGTAAGAAGCCACCATCCTGGTGAGACAAGAAAAACCAAAATACACTCTGATCAGATGCAGCAGCAGAAGAATTTATACACACCATTACCCTGCTTTTTTGTGACATCCATTATAAAATGTAACACGAACACAATCTATTTTAAGTGCTTTTCAATGAGAAACTGACACCAATATAGGTGATGTAGTTGAATGTCCTTGGTCTTAAATCTTCATTAAATTTCTACTGAGGAGGTTATGTGATTGGCTCAGTTTATCAGCATTTTTTTGGTTTGTTCAATTTGGGTTTTTTTTTTGTTTTGTTTTTGTTTTTTTTTTAAATCAGGATTACTCAAAAATTCATGTAAATCTGAATTTTTATTTATTTATTTTTACCAGAATTGGGGCTTGGCCCAACTTAGAAGCAGTTAACTTTTGTATTCGATCAGGATTCGGACATGAATCAAGAAATCTTTGGAAGGACTGTTCAGGTTTTCAGGTCAAAACTGGACATTTCATGTCATATGTTCACAAATACATCAAGTGAAATAAGAGAAACTGGGAGAGATTGTCTTGATGTTCCAGGTACTCAAATTATACATTTGTGCATTGGAAAACTTCAACCTTGACAGAGGTACGCAGTGTCAGACTGCTTATTTACTTCTATTCACAAAAATCTGTGATTGTAGTATAAAGCCATTTTACATTAACCACTAGAAAAGTGCAAACCAATCATTTTCTAAATGATTTGTTGACACCTGTCAAACTGTAACAAACAGAAGTACCATTTAACCAAGCATTTTCTGCCCGGACTGAATAAAAACGGGTCTAACTGGGCTTATTTTGAACAGTGATGTACCACAATATTTTTTGTTTGTTTGGTTTTTTTTTGGCTGAATACACTCAAATTCCTCACTACACAAACATTTCTGCTGAAGTGACTTTATTTCAGTTTATCAGAACTTGGATCTTGGCAATTGCATAACTGAGTCTGCTGACACACAAAAGCTGAAAAACAGCTACTATATAAGCCTGGAGTTAACTTTTCTTTTGTCATTTTCAGTTTCAAGAATGAAGATGAACTCTTGAACTCTACTCTGGTCTCATTTGTGTAGTTTTCTCTCATCCTTTCTATCTGCTATGTCATCACTGTATTCACCATGTTGAGAAAAAGATTATCTAGACCAGTTTAATTTGAGGTAAAACTGAAAGTGAATGCACCTGGTGTATCAGTCATGATCCCTCACTGCATAGGAAAACTGTGGGCACACTGTTGTTGTAAGGAGGGCAAGTTAAATCAGGAAATCAGTCTGTACACTGTGCCTCACAATGGAAAGTCAGCTCATGTTTGTTTTCACTTCCAAAAATATTAAACTGCTGGCCTTACCCCAATGTCTTCCTCTGAACCGTCTGACTTCTCTGTAGTGCTCATTAATCTGGATAATTAACTTCGCAATATGAACACTTAACTCTTATTAGCCAAAATGGCCCTTAAAAGGAGACCAATAATGTTTTTCCTTATTTCCTGTCAGCTACATTCTGTTACAATGGTAGATGCTCATATTAAACATGGCCAAAGTTTCAAACAATGAGGTACAAGTAATCCCAGTGAGGCATAAATTTAGGATTCAGACTACGCTGAACACTCCTTTTCAGACAGTTTTTTTTTTTTAATTCTTGGCTCTGTCTGATGTCATACAGAGGGGATATCCTTACATGGTCATGCCAGGCAGAGAAGCCTCACCCACCTGCTTTTCAAACTTTCTGTTTACGCAGGGCAGACAACCAGAAGAAAGTTGCTCTTTTGGGTGGGCGGATGGGGGCTAAAGCAGCTTGTGTCATACAGAGACTGAGCTGAGGGGCTGAACTATGAATCATGCAAAACTACTCTAGCAGAGTTCAAGAATAAGTGACCTAGTAATGAGCATAATATGTTCTCTTTAAGTGTGTGTAAGAAGAGCAATGTGTGTGCATGTGTGTTTGACTTTTCAATAAGCAAATTAGAGGAGAGTTAACTCCCAACACCCCCATCACTATGCTGATGACCAGTTCTCACAATGAAGTTCCTCCTCTCAGCTGATTTTTATTTGTACACAAGCCATTCATTCTCTAACCCAACCCTCATGTTGCTGCTGAGACCATAAGCAGGAAAGCTTGTGTTTCTTTATGTTTCTCCACAAAGACAATGCACTGCTCTGATGTAAGTTGAAAAACTTCCTGTTTCTATTCCAGCCTGTGAGGCAACTTCTGGATAAAGGCAATGACTCCCTTCATTAAATTCCACCCTCAACTCCAATCGCCATCAAATGGAGATTAAATCCATTCAGGACAAGTAATCATAGCAACGGAGAGCTAATCCCATCAGGGCATGGCATGAAGAGAAACCAAGCCCCACAGCTTTCACTTCTGGATTACAGCTCTGGCTCTTTGATGCCGGAGTGGTCCATCTGGGCATCAATCTTTTTCATGTTAGCAGTAGTCCTGTCACCTACAGAATCCAGTACTTCTAATACTCTCAGTGCTCAACTTTGTCTTATACAACACAATGATCAGAGTCTAAATTCCAAAAATAACTCATCGAAAGCTCTGGATGCAACATGAATGTTACTTTTGATCAGCTGTCTCCTGTTCATGTTGGCATGAATGAGTTAATGATTAATGTGCTGTTAAAATAGATAACTGGACTGAGTGCATGTTTGATTGACATGGACATTGTGAGACCTACTGCAGTTGCTATAACGCTGTTTCAGTAGATAAGCAGTAAGCACCATCTGTACAGCTTGTGAAATTTAAAAAGAACACATCTTAACAACTGTTTGAACCAAGAGGAAGATTATACTTTGACCAAGTCCAGGTATGGTTCATGCACCCAACCCAACTGTCAGACAAGTTAAAGAATATAGCAGATGTTATAACTTATTTTTTTATTAACTTCTTTATTGTTTTGTGAGCTAGAAAACAGCTCAAATAATAGGACACATTAATTGATTTTTTAAACAAAAAATAAATAAAAAATGTATAAAAACAAAAAGGAGCTACTGCTTAGACTAAGTTAGGCAAGCTAGGCAAGTCAGGCAACCAGCCTTACACAGGAAGAAACCCTGAGGTCACTTCCTCCTCCTCTTCTCGCCGGTCAACGTGTTGCTGGTGCTACTGAAATGACCAGCACTCTCTACTATTTAGGTTTGTCTTAAAATTCCACAATCTGCTGCAAAATGTGTAGTAATGATGGTAATAACTGTCTCTAAGACCTGCTATGGCTGCTTTCACTAGCTTTGCATTAGCCACTCAATTGAGTGGCATACATACATGTCTGAATTTGTCATATGTAAGACATGAAGCAATTAAGCAGAAGTGAGATGTAAAGTGCCAAATTTCATGTCACAACTTCTGTACTTAACCATCAAGGTCACAGTCAAAAGCAAATATGAATTTTATAAAAGGAAAAAAGGAAGATTATGCTTTACAAAAACAAAAAAAACAAAAACAAAAAAAAACACCCCCCCCCAAAAAAAACAAAAAAAAACTGATGACTCAAGTTTAGTCTGAACAAGTAAT
>VUQI01030756.1:14489-27653 GCA_015106735.1 Paratilapia polleni
TAATGAAAAAAACGTGTAAAAAAAAAAAAAAAAACACGCATAAAAATGGGCAGTGATAATGGATTGACTCACTTTTGGAGCCAGTTGCAAGAAGCCGTTTCATGAACTGTAGTTTTTGGCACCCTTGAGTTTTCTTCCCTTTTTAGCCCCAGAGGTTGCAGCTTGCTCTCCACCAATTGTACGGCCTCAAGGCATGATGGGAAATGACTGGCTTCTTTTTTGTCTCTGCCGTCTGCTCTTGTCCACTTTCCAGCCAATGCACAGTTAATCTCAAATGAGCCTAATATTTACAAACATGATGGAACAAGAGCTGCTGTTTTGCATTGAACATTTTCCAGGGAAAATCCTTTTTCAACTCAGCATCTATAAATTTTCCCTTTGATTCAGTCTTAATTTTATTTGGCAATGCTTCTTCTCACATTCATTATCATTTCTCATCTTCCTTGTGTGTAATTTTGGCTGAGTATTTGGAATTCGCTTCACCGTGTACACAGTCACACAAACCTTTGGACTTTTCAGCACTCTTGAGGCACTCTTGAGGCCCTCTTGTAGTAGCTCATCTAGGGTGGGCCGTCTTCCTGATGAGTTTGTGGATGCTCCTTATTTCATCCAGAATCGTGGCTCTGACACTTACTAATCCTCGCCCACCTGCTTTTCATTTTCATGTTTTGACATCAGTGGCATCTACAGTTAGGTCCAGACATTTTTAGACAATGATTGGGATTTTTGACTCTGTAGACCACCACAGTGGATTTCAAATCAAACAAACAAAATGTGGTTGAAGTGCAGACGTTTAGCTTTAATTCAAGGGGTTTGACTAAAGTACTGCATTAACATTTTAGGAATTACAGTCATTTTTATACACAGTCCCCCATTTCCAGAGGCTCAAAAGGAATTGGACAATTGACTAACAAGCAATTTCATTGCCAGGTGAGGCCTGTTCCCCCATTACTCCATGACAAATAAATCAGATTAAACATCTGGAGTTGATAATCAAGTGTTGAACTAGTATTTGGTAGGTTTTACTGGAACTTTCAGTATGAGGTCCAAAGAGATGTTGATGCAAAGGAAGGAGGCCACCATTGGGCTGAAAAAACCCCAAAACAAACCTATCAGACAGATGGTCAAATTGACAATCTGGTACATTCTTAAATAGACTGAATGCTCAGCAACACCAAAAGACCAGGAAGACCACAGAAGACAATCAAAGTGGATGATCACTGAATTCTTTCCTAATTTAAGAAAAACCCATTGTTACATTCCCCAAAAAGTCCAGGGGATGTGGGGAAGTAACAAAAAGTGTCTGGGTTGAAAAAGGAGACAAGCAGGCAAAATTGTCAATAAAGTAAAGGTTTTTGTTAATATTTAAACTGAAAGAGACAGACAAGCTGCTATCACCATCAAAAGAAAAAAAACAAAAACATAACAAAACCCAGAAGTTGGTCACCAAACAAAAGAGTAAGTTAAAAAGGCTAAATTACCAAGAACACCCTCCTCTCCACAGAGCAGGAGTAAACACAACACACTCAACACACACAGCACACACACTGCAAACCAAAAGGCTCTCTGGCCCTGGAGCTCTCCTCTTATGCTGGCAAAGGAAGTCAGCATCTCCATAAAGCTTGTCAGGTGATGGAAGCATGACATGCTCTAATATCTCCTGGTAGACAACTCCATTGACTTTGTACTTGATAAAACACAATGGGCCAGCCACCAGAACCAGCAGATGACATGGCACCCCAACACATCACAGACTGTGAAAATTTGACACTGGACTTCAAACACATTGGATTCTGTGCTTCTCCACTCTTCCTCCAGACTCTGGGACCTTGATTTCCAAATGAAATGCAAAATTTACTTTCATCTGAAAAGAAGACTTTGGACCACTGAGCAACAGCCCAGTTCTTTTTCTCCTTATAGCCCAGGTAAGATCATTCTGACATTGTCTCTGGGTCAGGAGTGGCTTGATATTAGGAATGCAACAGTTGTAGCCCCTTCCCTGAAGATGTTTGTGTGTGTTAGCTCTTGATGCGCTGAAAACACCCTCAGTCCACTCCTTGTGAAGCTCTCCTGAGTTCTTAAATCAGCTTTTCCTGACAATCCTCTCAAGGCTGCAGTCATCCCTGTTGCTTGTGCACCTTTTCTTACCACACTTTTCCCTCCCAGTCAACTTTCCATTTATATGCTTTGATACAGCACTTTGTGACCAACCAGCCTTTTAAGCAATAACCTTTTGTGGTTTACCCTCCTTATGGAGGGTGTCCATAATCGTCATCTGGTCAACTGTCAAGTCAGCAGTCTTCCCATCACTGTAGTTGCATGTACTGAACTAGACCGAGATATACATCCTGATTATACTGTTTGAATAGTAATTTACTCAAACTTGAAATGAAATATTCTAATAATTTGAGAAACTGGATTTCTGATTTTGAGCTATAAGCCATGATCATCAAAATTACAACAACAAAAGAAAGTCTTGAAATATTGAATTTTATGTGTAATGAACATAGAATATATGAAGGTTTACCTTTTAGAATGAAATTTCAAAAATGGTTTCTTCTGTGCTTAACACTGGTCCCTGTGTCTCTGGTTTTATGAAGTTATATTGAGTTTGCTCAGTTTATTCCAATCATTTTTTTAAACATGATCACTGCATCATTTGAAATCTCCAGACACACAGTAGGTCCACTCACAGGTTATTTCTTTTTAATGTTGGATTTAATTTATTGAATGGGTCCATCATGTTTGTACAGCTTTTATACTTCATCCTGTGGTTATCATTTTCATGCTCTCTTTTTGTCCCTGACCACCCTCCTGTTTTTGCCACGGCTAAAATACTATCCAATTACATTCGTTTATCTAACTATACCCCACTCTCTTCTCCTGCGTTGGGTGATAATAGAGGGATCCATCACACCATTAGCTGCAGGCGGTTTTATAAGCTCAGCAAAATGCTGCATAGAGGGAACTCAAATTATAGGCTGCTGCATTATACCTTAAAATACGCTTTGTGTTTGGTCTTGTGTGTGTATGTGTGCGTCTGCATGAGTGATGATGATACTGCAAGTCATGCTCCCTGCTAATGACTGATGATGCATTTCCAAGAGCAGAAGAGAAAAATGGTGGCAGGTGGCGACATCTCTCACAGTGCTGTCACCCCCGCTGTCTATCTTTCTGTCGGCCTCTCTCTGTGTTATTTCGGCTCTCCCCCATCTATCTGTGTTTGCTCCTAAATAACATCTTGGCTTTTGCACGGAAGGGAGAAACCGTTTGGCTTTGTGTTTCCTTATAATGTCTTGCATTCCAAGCATCCAGGTGAGCTGCTTTTTAAATGAGAATTGTTTAGCTGAAGCAATTGAGATTTGAAAAAAATGGGAGAGCTGTTGTTTTATTGATGTTTCTGATTGAAAAATACACTTTTATTGTAACAAACTCAACAAGGAAGTCAGAGGTCACACTCAGCTGAAGAACTGCACTCTAGAATATAAGATTTAAGTATTGATTGCTGCTCAGGGACACTTACGTATGCAGCTAATGTATACAAAGTATACGAGAAGCTTAAATCTATCTTGTCCAGTCAGTGGCTGATTGGTTGGATAGACACCATTGACTGCCACTGCCACTCGTAAGCCCAGTAGCTTTAAAAAATTAGCAGCTAAAACATGAAACCAAATAGGGTGATACTTGTCTTTGGACATTAGTCTTTTTTTTAGGCTTTTTCATGTGTTGAACATTTGCCTTTACTGTATTAGTTTGGAATGCTCAATATCTTATTTTGCAACTATTAGAGTAGCCATTTTTTATTTTATCTTTTCTTTTTTTTCTATTTTATTCTTATTTGGCACAAAGAAAAGGTGTCATATTGTATATGAATGTGAGAAAAAACTCTTTGCTAAATAAATAAATGTGGTTCTTATTATCTGTTATCTATATAGTATACAGTATTGCAAAATCAACAACTTACACAACATGAGTTTTACAGTTAACACCAAAACAAACAATATTTTGTAATTATAGTCAAGATGTTCATCATCTTGATTATAATTATATGTCTTGGCAGCCTTCTGATGTGTTTTCTCTATATACAGACATATGCAAAGGTTTGGACATTCCTGGGCAAATTACACATTTTGTTGTTTTTTGAAGTGAAAAAGTAATTGCAAACCCTTTAATAAACACAATTAAAATGACCCTTTTTTCCCCAAACATTTGTGTGCTGATACTTTTTATCACATTAACTAATGTGCTAAAAAAATAAGCAGCTGTTAGTAATTATTAGCTGATAATTTCAGAGCTTGATAAATTCTCTGACACGTCAAATCTTGGTAACATTGAGTTAACTTGGGCTAGTCTAAACAACTGACTGAGGATCTAAAAAATAAGGCTAATTGGTGCCTACAAAGCAGCAGAGACTATAAAAAGATATCAAAGCATTTTCCGCTTGAAATATTCACTCTGTGAAATGTCACTTTGAAAAGGAGCTGTGGAAGTCATGACAAGATCTAATAGACCAAGAAAACTATCAGATACTGTACTTCTGCTGGGCATAAAATAAATGCAAACTGCCACAAATGACTATAAAGGAGCCGCATACAGTTGCACTGTACTCCACACCACACAGCCCATGTGCTTAGACAACCAGATGACCACTTTTCCTACAGTCATCAACAGAAAATATTGCCAGCGATCTCATAACAGTAGTCAATGCCTGAAGTATGTTAAACACCTGGATAAGCCAGAGTCAACATGGAAACAAAATGCCAGTAAAGTGAAACTGTTAAATATACAAAGCAACTTCAAGCAAACTAAAACTTTTGAAACTGACTTAATTTAATCTGTGGGTAGATCTTAAACATGCTGTGCTCACTAGACAGGCTTAAAATGTCTCAGTGATCTTCAAGAGAAGAGTGGGTGAAAAATCTTAAAAGAACAACAGAAAGACTTAGTTCAGATTTTTTTTAACTGTCAGTATTTTGTCAAAATAGCCATAACAAATGTTGTGTTTTATTATCTTATTTATCTAGTCCTAATGACAGGTTTGCCTCAGTGAAGTTTCTGTGGGTGTCCATATTTTCCTGCAACATCATGTCAGTTCAAGTGTAAGAATCAAATGAAATCCCAACTTGTGTCTTGCCAGTATTTTCATGTCATTTCTCTTTTGTGTTAAAATTGATGAGGTTAGGACAAATAATGGCCCTCTGCTGTTTGCTGTACTATATGTCATGTACACTTATTCCTGAAGGAGTCAGGAGTTGGTGACTCCAGTGTCAGCTGCAAGGAGACGGAGGCCTGTAGGGCCAACAGCAGTGGTTTGTGTATATGGGTGTGTGTACCCGTATGCATGTGTGTGTCCCCATGGTGAGGGGAATCGGGGGTGTTTGGTTCATTAAACATGCAAATGCATGCTTATCTTCCCTCAGCACAGATAGTGGAGAGAATAGATAAGAACCAACCAAACCATGCCAAAGAGGCAGACACAGAGAGAGGAAAGCACAGTGTGTTATGAAAAGAGTGAAACATTGAGACAAAACACAGACAGAGAGAAATGAAGGCGAAAGTGCACAGGAGGACAATAGAAGACAAAGACAGAAACAGAAAAATTAACTTATTAACAAATGCAGTGGAGGGATTTTTTTTTTTACCTGGAGTCTGTGGATTAGGACACCTGATGGCTATTTGAACTCATGTGTTGTCTGTTGTTTCCTTATTTTTTTTTTGTTTTTTGTTTTTTTTGTTGTTGTTGTCGAGCTCCATAACCACAATAGTACCTCATGATTATATTTTCTTGTGTTAATCCACATCACTCAGTCATTAATTGTTTATTAGACAGCTTTGGTCACATCTTAAGAAAATGTCTGAATACGATGCGTCTTTCTCTTGCTTTGGCCAATTTATAAATTGCAATGACTGGCCCAAGGGAGCGCTGTAATTACAGGTCAAAACAAGGTGATAAATGTGCTACTGATTAACCATGAGAGGTACAGGTGTCTTTTCTATTTTGCTTATATGTTTCCTTGTTAGACAAAAACACACAGTATTTTCTTGCTAGTTCACATCTTCAGTGTTGGTGTATTTATTCATGATTGGTGCTTAAGGGGCCTCACTCTGTGCTGAAGATACCCAGAATTCATTACATAAAACTTTCACTGTGTATGTGCATCATTTCGTTTGTTTGGTTGTTACCCCTTCTGACTTTGGTGTCTATTATTCTGAGGGAAAGTATGTGTCAGTGAAAGTAGTTATTAGTATGCATTTGTGTGGGATTATTGTCTCTACTTTTTGTCAGTTAAATAGGAGTGAGTGAAGAAAACAGCGTTTATCCATACCGATATTCTATGTGTTTTGTTGACCACAGTCAAAAACTAATCATGCTGTTAAGATGCTATTTAGTATTCACCAACGGTGAATGGTGTGTGTGTGTGTGTGTGTGTGTGTGTGTGTGTGTGTGGTGCGTGCACAAGCACATGATGCCCTGCGTGTCCGCTGTCTTGTAAGGTGTGTAGTTTTCTGTGCTTATGTGTGTGAGTCTGTGTGTGGTGACGGTGTTATCAGTCCTGGGGAGCAAAGTTTTCCATTTAACAGGATTAAAGTGAGCTGGTTTTAAGAAAAAATTCCAACCGTAATTCACAACAGTTACAATATGGTTAAAAAAAAAAAGAAGAAAAGAAAAAAAACTGTGATCACAGCGGTGACACTTTACAGGAAAATAGCTCATTTCTTGTAATACATTCATGTGTGTAGTATATAGTCAATTGGGACCAACAATCACTTGAAAGTTTTAACTATTCAAAGATATTATATTTCTTCCTGCAGCATTAAAAACACATTTATGGAGTTTTTATAGGCAAAAGATACCTTGGGATTTCCAGAAATTTGAGTATAATCTCATTTACATTTACTGGATATAATTAGATTTGATAGTGCAAGTAATGTTAAGGATAATATTCAGAGAATTGGAGTATCCAAGAGGAAAAAACACAACAACAAAGTGTGAGACAAAGAAAGTGTAGTGTAGAGAGAAACAGACAGAAACAGAGATAGGCATGTGAGAATGAAGAAGAGCGGGTGTAAAATCTGAAAAAAAAGGACTGAAGAAGGGTTGAGAAATTCTCGAAGAAAAAGGCATAATGTGAAGGGTGAAAGCACAGGTTGTGATGACGATTTTGGATGCACTGATTGCGCACATGAATATTAAAATGCAGGATAAAGCAGCTGTACTGCTTTCCAGTTTTTGTCCGTTAGTGATGGCCTTATAATAGGCAGCTCTCGAGGCACTCAGAAAGCTCAGACTTGAGCATGTGTGTGTGTCTTTGTGTATGTGAGAGAGAAAGAAATAGAAACTGAGAGGGCAAGAGAAAAAGATGACTATGAGTGAGTTTGTCCTCTTGAGGCCCCATACCCTTAGGCCAAAGGAATCAGTGCCTGGAGCAGTTTAAGGAGAGGATTTTATATTTGTGGAGTGGAGTCTACGTGGGCACTAGAAGATGTGTGCATTTGTGAGTATGCATTCCAGGGACACATTGTTTTGGTATCTGTCTGTATGCACACATCTGCATCTGGCCTCTTCTTTTCACAAATTTTACAAAAGTTTTCCTCTTCAGTTTAAGTTTGTGAACCGTACCAGAATTATCATTGATATGATCTGACAATATGAAGGACAAAAATGAAAAAAAAAACAAAACAAAAGAGTCTGTTTAGGCTCTAAGCCTTTATTCTGCATCGTTGATTTTGGTGCCTAGATGAATACTAAAACCTTCAGCAACTTAAAAGCAGAGGAAAAGACAGGACAAGTGATTGATTGAACTCATTCATTCAAACATAAAGTAGTACGCTGTGGTGTGACTCACAAAGCATCATATTCCCAAAAAGACTTTGCAGAGGATTTAGATGAACACAATAAAGCAAGAAAGTTTATTTCCTTTGGGCCAGGGGTTGGATCTAAGGACAGAGGCTTCCAAAAGCCGTAACTGAATGCCATAATTACACTTTTCATTGGGACTTTTGTCACCTTTTCTGGTTGCTCCCAAATCAATTTTTTTGTTTACATTGTAACCCAATGAGTCAGACGGTGTCCTGGGTGGTGTGAATCATTTGATAATATAAAAGTGACACAATCGAAGCGAATTCCTGTGAAGAGTCACTGCCTTCAGATTTCAAGTTTTAGGAGTATTTAGGGTTAGTCAGTGTTACACATAATTACTATATTTACTAATATGTCCATGTCCATATCCATCCATCCATCTATCCTTCCACCCTCCCATCCATTTTCTACCGCTTATGCTGCCACTTGCATCTTCAATGTTATTCTTTTATGTGGACCATAAGCACAACCAACAGTCAGAACCCATTCCCAGCCTGAAGGTGCAGGGAAGCAACCCCCTCATCCACCAAGGAAAACTCCAACACACAGGGGATACAAGTATACCCAACCCTTGCAGCAGCCCGTGGCTTTAAACGCCTACTGTTGGTGTGTACACAGGTATTTTTGCGGCTGGCTTAGTTGCGTATGTGATTGTAACATTTCCTTTCAGAGCACAAAATTTTGGGAGGAGAGTATTTCAATGAATCATAGCTATTACATACCATATTGAAATGTCTGTCAAAATGCAGCAAATAGGAGCTGGACTCAGACAGACTCACACAGGGCTGAGGTATGTTACATTAGTGTCTGAATCTTACGGTATAGAATACTGACTTTAATAAACATCTACAGCCTCACAAGGCAGGCAGAAAAAACAAAATTAATGCATTTACACACCTGGCACAGTAACTTTGTTAGTATGTGTATGGGTGACTAATGTTTCATGGTCTTATCCTTCACATCATAGAGAAATCAGGTTTATTCCATTCTTTGAAGTATTCAGAAAATATTCCTTTCTGTTCTTACATTTTAGTGGTCATTGCTACTGGAAAAACAATAGCATTCCTTCTTGATTATGGAATAAATGTAAAATTAAGTAAAGGTCATGGTTTCTGTAGTTGTGTATGCCTGTTTGCAGATAAAACTGGAGTAACACAAAAAGAAAGATACCTTGAATAAAGTTCTCACTGTCATATTTTCCTAATTTAACAAATTTTTGGTGTCTGTTTTTTCAAGACGTTAGCAAATGTTGACTTGGACACATTTGGTGCCTATTGAAAACAGCCTTCAAAATGAAAAGAATTAATGTCTTAGCAGAAAAAAGAGAGATAGTAAAACAACTTGCAAGTTAGCTGCACCCTGCTATAGCCAGATGGCCTTGGTGTTTGTGTGTGCGTATGTGTGTGCTCTCAAGGTCTTAGATGGATGCTGTTGAGTCATGTGCAGACCAGCACATGGTGATACATTGTGATAAATAAACCAGCTTCTCCCTTACCAGTTAATTAAAACCTCATCTCCAGGGCCCAATGCACATCTCATCACATCATTCTCATCTGTCAGTCACATATAGGTATGCATGCATACTTTCTCATTTACTGCATGTAAGTGGGCTTTGTAAGCAACCTTGTCGATATAATCCAAACCGTGAAGGAATGTTGGCCAATCAAAAGCCCACAAACAATAACACGGTGCACATTTTGATGTCAAAAAAGGAGATAAAGGCATACACCTTTGACGTTGCGAGACAAAATCTCAGTTTTCCTCATCCACACGTAAATGCAAAAACAGAGTTTCTGAAAATCTTCACCCTGGCAGGAGTTTTTCAGAAGCTCAGTTTTCAGTGATCCAAAATGCCATTTACATGTGGACGAAAGGCCAAAACACATTTTTAAAAAAAAAGCTACGTTTATCAAAATACCTGCGTATGTGTGGACATAGCCAGAGACAGCTTTTGAATTTAAAAAAAAGAAAAAAAATGTGTCAACCTAGAGGGTTTTTCTAAATGACCAGAAGAAATTCTAAGATCAAGCTCAGAGCCAAACAAGGATGCAAAGCTACCTGTACTCTAATAAGATTATCATGTGTTACAGTGTAAATAACTAGGAGCAAGAGAAAATTCAAAGAAATGTCTGAGCTTTTTTGTTCATCACACTGACCTATTAAACATTCATATGGTATTAGTGTTACCAAATACTGTCTTGGTTCACATTTGCCTTGGTTCCCTCTAATCTGGCATGTTGAATGTTGTGCTTAATACAAAGGAGTTTTATTATTTTCTACATGTGTGATTGTATTTTTATGTCTTTTTTTTAAATTTAATTAACTACCCTGCATCTCAAGTGGTCTCCACTGAATCATGAATATTGACAATACGATACTCATGTTGAGCCATTTTGCTGATCACATAGTCAAGCAATCATAGTTCCTGCGTGGTGTAAGATTACAAGTGTGTGTGTGTGTGTGTGTGTGCGTGTGTGTGTGTGTGTGTGTGCAGAATGTGTGTGACCATGTGAGGTGGTGAGGTTATTCAGCTTAAACTGTTTCTCTCTTTGAGAGCCCCACGAGACCAATTACCAATACTCTGTGGCTCCATATGCACACACACACACACACACACACACACACACACACACACACACAAATATATCTCTCCCTAGAATGGAATCTGTTGAGAATGGCTCAGTGGCTCCCACTAAATCATTGGTTAGATTGTCCTTTGGGGGAGGTGAGTGATGTTGACCACCAACTGCTTCATCCCCCAAAGCTCTGAGATGTCCTATCCAACCATGACATCACACTACTGCCCTAGAGTGTCTCTGTGTGTGCCTGTGCTAAATCAGTATGTGTGTAAAGGTTTCACAGTGCCTGATGGACTGCAGAAGATGACAATTTATTTAGCAGACATGATAGAGACAGTAGGGTGATTTTACTCATCCCCTAAAAGAAATATTGCTTGGGCAATCGGATGTCTGCATGCAGAAATGAATACACTTCCAGAACAGGCTGTGCCTCCTTCCATTCATCTGAAGGAACACATTTGTGTAGATGTGAATGGGAGGAGTAAAGTGTGGAATGGCCACGGTATGAAAACTGTTTCACTTGGAAACTGAAAAAAATAGACAAAACTGATGATTCATCACTCAGTGATAAAGACATGTCAAACAGAAGAGGCAGATAAATGACATTTTTCACCCAAGTCAACCCTTTCCTTTAAACACATGAAATGTTGGTGACAGCACTTCAGAAAATTTAAAGGGAGAATTTTGAAATATACAGTATGAGTTGCTAATTCATTTTAGAGAGCATATTTCACATAATAAAAAATCACAACTAGTTTTAAAAATATTCTAATGATTGACTGTACACTGACTTAAGTTAGTGCCAGTGACAGTTTTACAAGTACAATCAATACTTAGTGTCGCCAGCTGGATTAGGTATGTTTCTGACTGTGAGCCAGCAACACTGCTGACAAATGTGACTGCTGCTCTGGCCAATTTCTTCACCATTTACTTTGAAATCTGTGTTAATCCCTCAAGACTGCCTAATAATCATGTTGTGTGAGCATGTATATTGAGGTTGACATCACATAGAGTCTCAGTGTTTGTTCTTCAACATTTGAAAATGCATTTTATGTGGAAATACATCTATTTTAAAACACCACTCAAACTAGCATTTGTGTTACAATCAGTGTGCTATAGAAGTACAGCTGACTTGTTGCCTGGGAGCTGACTGTCTTCTGATTTAAGTTGAGTTTTTGTGGGCCAGAAGTGTGCTGATACATCTTCGCCAGTTTTCTTTAATTTGCTAGAATGTTTAGCACATTTTCTTGAAATTATTCTTATGTAAATTTGTATTGTTATGCTAATATTATAGCTACTTTGCCACATGTGATTATGTTTTAGTCAATGAGGCCTTAATGGAGCCAACAGTGCATGTCTTCCAATTAATATTACTAATGGTTTTGTTAAATTGTCCTTTTTGTTTTATATCACATTGAAACTGTTGCATACAGTTCGTACTGTGAATTTCTCAAACAGAAAATTCAAACTCTGTTTAACAATGTAAGGTATAGAAAACCGAGATAATAATGTAAATAAAGTATATGAGAAAACAATTGCCCTATAGTAGAGTATACTGTGTTGGGCAGTAATGTTTTCACTTTCTCCTGTAATAAATAGTGTAAAATATTAGGATTTCTGTAACAGTTATTATATTATTGTTACTAATTCATGTAACACTACATTACATAATTACCAAATTGCTGGTTGTTTGTTGTCCCGGGCTGATATGGCAGCACTGAACCACGTGAAACACAGGTGTAGACAGAGAGGCTTCTACTACATGCATGTACTGTGGCTAAATGCCAAAAATCTGATTTCAGGGCAGGTCACCATGCTATTAAGAGTTAAGTGGACAAGATCTCAAGAAGCTTATCACTGCCTGTATTTTGTCAGGTTGAGTATCTGTGGTGTTTGCAGTTATGCATTTGGCACATTGTTGTTAACCTCCTGTATAGTTAATTACTACAGTAGTTCTAAAAGGAGCTGGTTAAACAGATTGTATGTCACCTTTTCTGTAGGGGGCGGCTGGTAGCAAAAAGTAATATATTAATATGAAGTGTAACATAAGGGTGATGTTACTTTTGATAAGGCCAGGACTAGTTAATTCACACTGTTAATTTAACACTGTGACGAATCATGGAGTCATTTTTGACCAGGATATGTCTTTCAACGTTCACATTAAACAAATATGTAGGACTGCTTTCTTGCATCTGCGCAATATCTTTAAAATTAGAAGCATCCTGTCTCAGAGTGATGCTGAAAAACTAGTTCATGCATTTATTACTTCCAGGCTGGACTATTGTAATTCATTATTATCAGGTTGTTCTAAAAGCTCCCTGAAAAGCATTCAGTTAATCCACAATGCTGCAGTGAGAGTACTGACAGGGACTAGAAAGAGAGGCCATATTTCTCCCATATTAGCTTCTCTTCATTGGCTACCTGTTAAATCCAGAATTTAATTTAAAATCCTTCTCCTCACATACAAAGTCTTGAATAATCAGGCCCCATCTTATCTTAAAGACCTCATAGTACCATATTATCCCAATAGAGCACTTCGCTCTCAGACTGCAGGCTTACTTGTGGTTCCTAGGGTATTTAAAAGTAGAATGGGAGGCAGAGCCTTCAGTTTCAGGCCCCTCTCCTGTGGAACCAGCTCCCAGTTTGGATTCAGGAGACAGACAACCTCTCTACTTTTAAGATTAGGCTTAAAACTTTCCTTTTTGATAGAGTTTATAGTTAGGG
>VUQI01030758.1:0-10429 GCA_015106735.1 Paratilapia polleni
GGTATTATTTTCTCTCTCTCTATCTCTCTCTCTCTCTCTCTCTCTCTCTCTCTATATATATATATATATATATATATATATATATATAGTAGTGCATGGAAAAGCCTTAATAACTATGAAAAACTCTGTATCTTCACTTATACAATCATTACATTTAGTTAGAATTGTTATTAATATTACATCATCTGAACTGAAAGTAGTATTTCAAACCTTTCACTAACTGTGTCTGTTAACATTTTTGTCAGCATTTCTTTCTCTGTCAGCAGACGAGGTCTTTCTAGGCTATTACTGCTGATCTAAGTAAAAAAGTGGGTTTCTACATGTATTGGCTGTTAGAAGATATCTCAGGTTACAGTGGTCAAGCTGTAGAACAGGTTGACTGCTTTCTAGCAACCTTTTTTTTTTTACAGCCATGACTACAACGTTCCTACTCAAAACATGAAACTAATTTATAAAGACATTTGGAAACTTAGGAAAAGGAGAATGTGGGAAATTATTTGGCAAAACTATCATAAAAGTGTGAGATATCATCTATTTCTGTGTTTTTGTACTAAGTTTTGAGATATTAAATCTCAGTTTTCCAAAGATACCTAATCAAATGACATTCAAACAGAGCATAAGAAGTATCTCAAGTGAATACTTTGCATTGATCCAGAGTATATTCATGGCAAGGACTCACAGTTTTGAATTAATTTGATTATTAAGCAATGAATGCACTATGGTGACTGCATTTCTTCTGTCAGACATACATGGATGATATCAAGCAATGGTATCATAAAGTTTGCTTAATGTCAGACATTTTTGTCAACTTGTTACACTCTGTTTCCATCCTCAGTCTAACACTGCATCCACTGCAACTAGTTTCCAGTGGGAATTTGATTTGACTTTCCCTAACCAGTCACTAGAGAGCAACATATCTGCAAGAATCTAATGTCATTTTAAGCTGACAGAGATGCATAGCCATGTCAGTTTACCGGTTTTACTGGGCTTTTAGGGGTGGAGCAGAGTAAAGTAAACGCAAACTATAATGTCAGGCGATATTGAGAATACGTGCTATATGCATGTAGCAGTAGCCATTGTTCCTTCTTCTTCCTCTTCTGTTGTTATTAACTACTCCTTTTTTTCTGGAAAGCAGCTTAACAGCAGCGTGGCAATGATGTTGATTGAGTAATCATTAATAATCCCATGGTGCTCACTGGACTGTTTTTTAACCAGTAAAAACCACTGGATCATGCCACAGTGCTAGGTAAATCACTGGAGGTCACAAATTCAGTGGTCTGGACCCAGACAAACGACAAATGGTTAATCTTTGAGAATATACATAATAGAATATAAAATATACATAAAAACTATCAACATGAAGATACTTACAATATTTGTCATAATATAAGTTTTACTGTAAAACCTGATCACTTCATCTTTATCAGTTATATCAGCAAAAGTTTCAAAATTCAATTGAATCCTGTATATTACTCTTCTAAATATCTAAAAATCATAATCAAAGACACTTATTACCTACAGACTCTAACAAGTGCATTTTAAACTTGGTACTTATATTGTTAAAGTATAGAAGCAGCTTCTTAGTGTTTTTATTTTTTTCCCTCTATAGCTTTCTCTTGCTTAACTCTCAACTCAAGGTTGCACCACATCTCTTTCGTCCACTTGTTATGACTGCTCATCACAGTGATTGCAGCCAAATGGCACTGAATCATCTCTTTGTTTGAGGGACTGCTTGATTATTTACTAAACCACAGCAAACCTCCTAAAACAAATTGGGAGTCAAAGATTTTATCTTTTGTAGAATATTTACATTTTTTAACAAGCAAGACCTTGATATGAGTTGATGTGTAATCAGTGTTTAACTGCACCGGAACTCCAGACACACCATCTGAGATAAATGCAGAGATTTTTTTTTTAACCTTGGAGAATTGCAGTTGTTTGCAAAATTATTTTGGAAAAGGGGGTGGCTGCAATGTCTCAGTACAAGATAGATAGATATTTTACCTATTAACACTAATGGTTAGGTAAAAACATTCAAACATTTTGATTTTATTAATTTCATTTTGTATTATTGATTCAAACAAAAGGGAGATCTAATTTCTTTGTTACACATGATGTCCGTATAAATGGCAAATTATTTTAATTTTCATGTAAGCTACCCAATATAGGTTTTTTCTTTGTCCACAGTTAGTAATGGTGGGTAATCACAAATGCTAAAATGTAGCATTAAAGTTCCACGAGTGGTAAAGGGCTGTAAAGTGGTGTCTGTTGCAGCAACCCTTAGTATCTTGAATTAAATAAGGGTTTCAGTGCTTATGAATCCAACCTGCCATTTATAAGAAAATGGAGGTGCTAGCTCTTCTTTCAAAAGTTGCGCTTGCCCTGAACAACATACATACAAATGCTGTATAAAGACAGAACTAACAGATTCCTGCACAGGCAGCACATACACACATTTCACTGCCCCCACTCAGTTTCACTCACTCACACAGGAAATGGTTTGCTCATTTCATAACTTTTATACAATTGCCTGCTTTAATTCCCTGTTGGTTTCTATTATTCATTTTGCTGCTGTGAAGATTTATGTGCATGAAGTCATCATTCACTTTTCAGGCCAGTGCATGCCAGTGTTTTACTAAAGAGTAAGCTACCTCAGATACCTGGAAGTGGTGTTTTTGTCTGTATCAGCCTGCAGCTGAGACTTTCTTTTCTCTGCTCATCACACAGATGATATGTGCGAAGTAGATGATATGTGCGAAGTCTGATCCTGAATGAGCTATGAGTGAAAGCGTCTGTAGCTTACATGTCCTCAGAAGACGTATGATGACGTATGATGAACTTACATTTTTTTCTCTTGTCTTTTCTTTTTGTTTTTTCTTCTGCTTTCTCCTACCATTTTCTTTCCACACCACCTCCAGCCGTTTGTCATTCATGACATGAAGTCTCTAATGGAAGGAGAGCAGTTTATTAACTGTAAGCAGATACCTAGCCAAGAGCACCAGCAGCAGACCTCCACTCTTCCAGCCATACACGGAGGTGAGTAGTATGAAATTACTCTATTAAATAATAATTTTTGTTGCAAGGTGCAAGTCATATTGTGGGTCTCTTATTGTTTAGTTAAGTTTATTAGGAATGCCATTGGCTACAGCAGTGCAGCAGTTATTATTCCTGGCATCCACAAAAAAAAAATAGCAAATCAAATAGCAATTGAATTGAAATAGCAATTCAACATAAACAAAACAATGACTGAAACTCAGACAAGATAAGCTCCTTAAAGTGAAACCATGAAATATATAACTTCATTATCTTCGTTTACAAGTTTCACCCAGTGTTGTGTAAGTTTTTTGATTTCCACATAAAGGAGACAATTATTAAAGCACAAATATTAACTCCAGTTCATTGCATTTGTCTTTCTGGCAAAAAAAAAGACATCTGTCGTTTTCTATTTATCAATAGATAAAACTAAATTGTCATTCCATTTCATATTGTTATTTTGTAAAACTTTTCGCAGAAAAGATAAGTGCCTATTCAGAGGTCTAGAAAGACACCAAATCTAGCATTTTTCTGTCATTTAAAAATCTTAAATTCTTTGTTAAGTGGGCTGCCAGCCTCTGGCTGCTGTTTGCACTGAAAATATTTCGTTTCTCTGTTTTTCTTGTACCCCTCCAATTACACTAGGTATCTTTAACACCGCTCACACAGTATCAGGGTTCACGGAAGCTCACCCAGTGTCAGAAAGCGACATTATGAGAATGACGAACGTCACTGGACAGGAATCAGCTGACACTGTGGAGCTGCGTTTCTTCCAAAGCTGTCAGTCACGTTCAGCAGAAGCAGTGAGAGAAGTGACAGAGTTTGCCAAGAGTATCCCAGGATTCGTCGAACTGGATCTAAATGATCAGGTTAGATTCATCAGTGGTTCATCCTGTCAGTCCTGTCTGCTGTGGAAGATTTTTCTTAGTCCTGAAACAACATTGAAAGAAGTGAAACAACAATTCTGGTTAATGGTTAAACCATGTTGGGTCAGTTGTTTGAGCTTCACCATTGTACTCTGTGAAAATAAATTGGATTTTGGATTAATTGTTAAGATAAAATGAGCAAAAACTCAAAATAAAGGATAATGAAGATTGTTGTTACTTGCTTTCTAATAATCTAAAGATCTCTTCAGATCTTTATATAAACCTTGTGTTCTTTTTTCAGGTTACTTTGCTGAAGTATGGTGTGATTGAGGTCTTGATCATCATGATGTCACCTCTGATGAACAAAGATGGGACCCTCATCTCCTATGGACAGATTTTTATGACGCGCGAGTTCCTCAAGAGCCTTAGGAAACCTTTCTCTCAAATGATGGAACCAAAGTTTGAGTTCTCCGTCAAGTTTAACACACTGGAGCTGGATGACAGTGACATGGCACTGTTTCTGGCTGTTATCATTCTCAGTGGGGGTGAGTGTTTTTTATTATATATTTTAGTATTTTAGTTTTGGCTACTACAGGGGGTTGTGGGCCTATTTGTCTGCAATTCACCTCTCCTGACATTCGGAGGAGGAATCTGGTTTTTTATCTGGTTATGTGTGGGGGTTTACAGAACTACTCTTAAACCTCCCAAATCTCTTGCAGATTCATTGGGTCCGTTGTTTGATATTTAGACTTAAAATTAGATTATGAATATATCCCAATAGCCAATAAAAGAGAGCGTCTGCAAGAAGACGGAAATGAATCAGAAGACGTTTGACAAAAACATGGCATCCATAAAACAACAAGCTACTGTACTGATGTATGGCAATAATATGACTTTATATACTAGTCTGGCAGCAGCTGATGGTGTTGACAGATGTTATTGACAGTTAAAATCTCGCCTGCAGTTCTCACTGAAGAATAAACAACCCTTGCTGACCACATCTCCCCAAACACTTTCCCATCTAGACTTTTTAAGCCTTCTGATTTTTTTTTTTCTCAGTGCAACGTATTGCTAACATTACAGCATGCTGTTGCACCACAGTCTCCATTTTAGTCTAGAAGTGCAGCCACATGAGTTCACACAAGGTAGTCCATTGCTCCCTCTGGCCCAATATTCATAATAATTGTAAAATTTTCTCCTTATGTGCATGATGAAACAATTTCAAAATTGGTTAGGATTTTAAAACTCCTGTTGTCTGAGTCTGGACTTTCTTTCTGAGAGCTGAGCTAGCAGGATTGACACCACTATCCGTTAATGTCTGTCTATTAATGTGAAGCTGCACACAGCTTAACTTAGGTTTGCATAACAGCTGGGAGCAGGGAGAAACATCTGTTCTGGCTGTGTTCTTTAATGAGGGATTTATGGTCGCATGTTGATGTCCGTTTGCACAGCTCTTTGGCTAGGCAGTGAGAGGGATTGTGAGAATTCAATCAGTGGAAGCTACTGACTCATGCTTGTGTGCAATCCCCCCCTCAAAAAAAGGCCAACAGCATGTAGCAGTGACGCTAAATGTATGCAGAAAAATTGGCTTAAACAGGAAAGGGAGCTCACCACAATGAGGAAGAAGTGCAGAAAACCCATCAAAGATCAACTAGCGTGGATGAGAAGCACCAAGAGGAGCTGCAGCAGACATTTAAGTGTTTTTAACACTCGGTTTGATTTCACTACATATCTTGGTCATCTTGGGTGGCACAGTGCAGTGCTTAGCACTGCTGCATTACAGCAAGAAGATCCTGATTTGAATCTCATGGACAGTTTGGGCATTTCTGTGTTCTCCCTGAACAAGTTTCCTCCCACAATCCAAAAACATGCATGTTAGGTTTACTGGTGAGTCCAAACTGGGCGTAGGTGTGACCTTAAATTGGATAAAAACATGGATGTATGGAAGGACTTTAGTCTTCTCCACAGCAGGGGCTATAAAGTACCAACAATAGCACAAACCTAAACGAGAGTGCTCCCCTGGTGGCAGCTACAACATGTAGATGTGGGTCTGCAAAGCTCTGTGTAGCACCTACTAATGCACTGCCATGCCAGGTGCTTAACACAGCAAGAATACTACGATAACCCACCAATAAAACCACTTGTGCTATCTCATTTTTATGCCTTAGTTTCTGTACAGAGCTAAGCTAACCGCTTCCTGTCTCCTTACCAATATATATTAAACAAAAACTCTGGCAACCCTATTTTCAACTCAATATTTGGCAAAAATGAAACAAAAATATTTTCAAGAACTTCTATTTATTTGAATTCTTTACCTTTTAAAAAAAATCAGGTTTTCAAGGTTATTTCATATTATTTTCATGCTTCTGCCAGAAAATGTGACATCACATTAATTTACATCAATGTGAACATAAAGTAACATAAGATGGCTGCTCCAAGTTAATCCAAGTTATCAGTTCTCTGTATTTAATGTACTATCTATGGCCCATTTAGCAATTTGCTGAGAGGCGCTGGATGCAGTTGGGAAGAAAGTCTAGCAGAACTGCAGGTTAAAGAGTCAGTTTCACATGGGAACAATAAACAGCAACTGCATCATGTGTAGTGAGATTTACGGACAGCAAGTTGCATGTTGGTGACAACATTTTGACTCACTGTAACATGTAGAAAAGAAAAAAGAAAAGAAAAGAAAGTGAGGTTTCATTGGCAACCACATGAGCAACTGAGAATCACTCAACCTAGTTGCTTCTTCATGTTTTTACATCTTTGAATTAAAATTTTGCACCGTCTTTAATTTAATAACTTAATAGTAAAGCGAGTTTGGACCTAAGGGTTTAAAATCTAAACCATTAACAAATCAAACTGACTTGGGATGCTTTTGCCTCACCCTCTTACGTGTGAACAGATCCTAACTGCTTGGTCTAGTATTGCTAGTATTACTGCATGATAAAAACCTGACCTTGAACAGGATGACAATTAAAATTAGACATTTAAGTCAATTATTAACCTAAATGACAAAGATTATAGCTTGAAATGAAGTTAAGCAACCTTTTATTAATAGCAGTAACATAGGTTGGACTGGTAATAAGAGATATCTAAATTGAGACATTTTCAGACAGTGGAAATGGAAAATGTTTACTTATTTGCACTTCTCAAGCAAACATAAATTCTAAAATGTAGGTCACCTTCCTTTCATATCTATCTGTTTTATTTCCCTTGTCATGAGCATTGTAATTTCCACTTACCTGTTGTAATGGACTTCAGATATGTCATGGTCAGTCTCTCATTTATCCTTCCTGTCTCTGTAACCCATCCAGACCGCCCAGGCCTGCTGAATGTGAAGCCCATCGAGCAGCTTCAGGAGACGGTGCTTCATTCACTGGAGCTACAGCTGAAGCTAAACCACCCAGACTCTATGCAGCTGTTTGCCAAGCTGCTCCAGAAGATGACGGACCTGCGTCAGATAGTCACCGATCATGTCCACCTCATCCAGCTGCTTAAGAAGACCGAGGTGGACATGTGTTTGCACCCACTGCTGCAGGAGATCATTAAGGACTTGTATTAGAATTCAACAGGCAAAGAGGACAAGTACAGAAAGGGGTGAAGAAAAATAAAAGAGAGAGAAAATAAAGAGAGTTTTTTTTTTAAATCATGAGCTGAGATTAAGCACATTGTGCTGTGTCTGTGTGAGTTGGAAATAAAGTGATGTGCCAGACAGGCTGACTAACTGAAATTGAGAAAGAGATGAGGAAGAAGAGGAAAAGAGAATTCAGGGAACAAAATACAGAATCTAAGTATTAGATCTTGTCTAGACAGCCTGCATGCGAATAACTTGTGGTGCACAGTCATTTAGCCTCTGCTGTGCCTGGACATTTTGTTATGAGTAGGTTGCCAACTTAAATATGAAACTACCACCTATTGCACCACTCAAAAGTAGCGTCTAGGACTGACTGAGAGAGTGGGGACTTTCTTATTGGCGAGCTTGAGGGTAAAATTGTGAATGTTCAACACAGCCAGCTTCAAGTGCCTCAAGGAGAAATGTATCACTGTGAATATTTGACACCATGTCTCACAAAATACAATATGTGTTGTTCATGTTCAGCTTATCTACATGGTGCGTTACAACCATCATAGGCAGCACCAGCAGTAGTGTGTACGTGCTTCAATACCTCTGTGATCACGCACAAATGCATGAATGCTTACACACATGCTAAAGTCTCTGTTTTGGCATCAGGGTGAAGGTGCTATCTCTTTTTAATCAGCTTTATCCAAAAACAGAAATCTGATTATTGCCTGTAACATATTTTAGATGCCTGCAGAAACTGTGAGGAACTGTTGAGCCAACCAAAGGCACATTACCATGATGATGTTAGCTCTTTGCTGAAAAATAAAACTGTATGTGCCATATTGTGCCTTCAAGAGTTTATGTTTAGCTGTTTTTTGTGGAATTAATGTCATTTTTAAAACTTTATATATATTATACATATTACATGTATGATATGTATTGACTTGTTTTTTGGGGGTTTTTTTGCTAAAAATTGTCCAATACAATTGACTTTTCAGCCTTGGCTTTATTTCAAATTCTAAAATACTGCTAGAGTAATAATTTTTGCTATGAAGTTATTTTATATCTGTGTACCAAATCTACTATATCTGATCCATCAGGTCTTGTTGTTTTCAGGAGGGGGCAGACAAATAGACTGGACTGATACCTTTGTGGGGAAAAAAGAAAAAAAAAGTTGTAAATAAAATATTTTCTAACGTTTTACTTGAAGTCTGTCTCTTCTTTAAAAGTCCTGCATGTGTGCTTCCGCACATTCAGTCAAAAATAATTTTAAAACAATATCTTCCTTGAAGGCATTCTAGTCATTAAGACTCTTGGAAATCTGTTTTACAGTCATTACATCAGCAGTCCTTAGTGTCTGTTACCAAATACACACACACCCTGTTGGAAAGATTGCAACATCTGAACTCTGTTGAACTGTGCCGGAAGACCAAAGTCTGTGGATACAAATATGAACAACAAGCAGGGAAGTGGTTTTACTTTTTTAGAGTTTTGGGTTTTTTGGTTCTGTTTTTGATGTTTTTTTTCTCTTTGCTTTTTATTTTTTTATTTATTAATTTTTTTGGTGGCATTACCTTTTGTCCATTTTTGGACAGACAATGGCAATTTGGAAACTTGGAAAAATAGAACTGAGACGGGATAGCGTGCAACAACAAGGTCAAACTGAGGATATCAAACTTTAACCGACTGAGGCATCAGGTCAACTCAATGCATGGCACAACTTCACTGAGCTTTTTGGCTCTTTGCCAATCAACAGCTTATACAGTATATGATCACATGTTGCCTTCCTCACTCATGGGAGAAGCTTCCCTAAATGTCTAGAGGTTAATCTCAGTAAAAATTCACTGTTGGGATTTGTTACAAAATTTAGACACTGTGATCTATTTTATGTGTTGGTTGATATATCCTAAAACTAACTAGGTAAAAACAAGTTAGATTATGACACAAACATGTTTTGTTTCTCCATGTAACAAGCCAGTATTTCTTCTTATATAAATACTGAACCTTTATCTTTATTTAATGGCCTTTCTGAGTGAAACCTCAGGAAACAGTTCCTTTTGTCTGTGAAGCAAACATGGTCATCATCATTTTCTACACCCTGTCTGTTTATGAGAAATGAAAGCTTTGTATGGTTCTACAGTGCCTTGAAAAAGTTTTCATACCCCTTGAACTTTTCCACATTTTGTCACATTACAACCAAAAACTTAAATGTATTTTATTGGGATTTTATGTGATAGATCAACACAAAGTAGTGCATAATTGTGAAGTAAAAGGAAAATGATAGATGATCTTCAAAGTTTTTTACAAATAAAAAAATCTAAAAAGTGATGTGTGCATTAGCATTCAGCCCCCGTTACTCTGATACCCCTAAATAAAATCCAGTGCAACCAATTGCCTTCAGAAGTCACCTAATTAGTAAATAGTCCACCTGTGTGTACTTTAATCTCAGTATAAATACAGCTGTTCTGTGAAGGCCTCAGAGGTTTGTTAGAGAACGTTAGTGAACAAACAGCATCATGAAGACCAAGGAACACACCAGACAGGTCAGGGATAAAGTTGTGGAGAAGTATAAAGCAGGGTTAGGTTATAAAAACATATCCCAAACTTTGAACATCTCACGGAGCACTGTTCAATCCATCATCCAAAAATGGAAAGAGTATGGCACAACTGCAAACCTACCAAGACATGGCCGTACACCTAAACTGAGGGAAGGAGGGCATTAATCAGAGAAGCATCCAAGAGGCCCTTGGTAACTCAGGAAGAGCTGCACAGACCCACAGCTCAGGTGGGACAACCTGTCCATAGGACAGAACTATGGACACGGTGTGTAGGTGGATAGAACTATTAGTCGTGCACTCCACAAATCTGGTTACTATGGAAGAGTGGCAAGAAGAAAGCCACTGTTGAATGAAAGCCATAAGAAGTCCTGTTTGCAGTTTGCCACAAGCCATGTAGGAGACACAGCAAA
>VUQI01030761.1:0-19476 GCA_015106735.1 Paratilapia polleni
TTCATTTCACTGGAACTAAGGGGCCGAGCCCAACTCCTGAAAAACAACCCCACACCATAATCCCCCCTCCACCAAACTTTACACTTGGCACAATGCAGTCAGACAAATACCGTTCGACCCAGACTCGTCCATTGGATTGCCAGATGGAGAAATGTGATTCGTCACTCCAGAGAACATGTCTCCACTGCTCTAGAGTCCAGTGGTGGCGTGCTTTACACCACTGCATCCAACGCTTTGCATTGCGCTTGGTGATGTAAGGCTTGGATGCAGCTGCTCGGCCATGGAAATCCATTCCATGAAGCTCTCTATGCACTGTTCTTGAGATAATCTGAAGCCCACGTGAAGTTTGGAGGTCTGTAGCTACTGACTCTGCAGAAAGTTGGCGACCTCTGCGCACTATGCGCCTCAGCATCTTCTGACCCCGCTCTGTGATTTTATGTGGCCTACCACTTCATGGCTGAGTTGCTATCGTTCCCAATCACTTCCACTTTGTTATAATACCACTAACAGTTGACTGTGGAATATTTAGTAGTGAGGAAATTTCACGACTGGACTTACTGCACAGGTGGCATCCTATGCTGGAATTCACTGAGCTCCTGAGAGCGACCCATTCTTTCAGAAATGAAGCAGTCTGCATGCCTAGGTGCTTGATTTTATACACCTGTGGCCATGGAAGTGATTGAAACACCTGAATTCAATGATATGGATGGGTGAGTGAATACTTTTGGCAATATAGTGTATAAGAATGTGGAAGGTGTTGGTTGTACAATTATAGTGATAACACACAGAGAATAACAGAATATTTTCAGGTTTTATGTTCAGTCTAATGGATCTTGGGTCAAACAAAATTTACTTTGTGGGTTCTCTCTTCTGGTAATCTTTTCTGTCGATCTATTAAGCCCACTGTATGCTGCCTTCCCAGCATCAAACAGCCAGCAGACAGAGTAAGCAATAGGCTGTAACCATTCAGCTGCACTAAGCAGGTGAAAAGAAAGATATTGCCCTCAGAAGTTGCTGACACCAAAATAGAACTAAAATGAGAATCGGTGTTGAAATTAATATGTCAGTATTGTGTTTACCACGCAGCTTGTTGTGATGCCTCCTAATGACTACATATTCTCTTAAAGCAAAATTAGAGTTGTGCATTGTTGTGTTCCCTTCTGCCAAATCAAATATCTAGTTAAATATGTCCATTTTTTGTTTCTTCTTTTTTGTGTTTCTCTCCATCTGTTTTTCTCTTTCAACGCTTCTCATTATCAGGTGTACTTTAAGCGTGATGGTGAGCTGATAGAGGTGATCTCCTACACTCAACCTTCCCCCAACGACCAGGGAAGCAGCTCAGCAGGGGTACGAGGAGCCAGGCCACTGATCAGCAGGGACCTTGATGACACTAAGTTACAGCGGTCCCTCTCCCTTCTGGACCCTGAAGGACGATCAGCCCACTTGTACACAGAGAGCCCCCAACGTGTCCACACTCATGGCCAACAGGCCTACGAACCCAGCCCTGCGACAGAGGTTATTCCAGAGACAGTAGTGAGCCGGGAGTTCCCCCGCTGGGTACACAGCACGGACCCACTCTACTACTTTAGCCACACTCATGTCCCCCAGAGTGACGGCTCTGTGGTGGTACAGGCCCGACTCACTTGGACCCTCAACCCTCAGTTAGATAATGATGCCCTATTCAGCTGTGAAGTGAAGCACCCAGCACTGTCCATGCCCATGCAGACAGAGGTCACTCTAGGTGAGTAGGATGCTGTCTAACTCATTGTTTTTGCATGCTGTACTCATTCCTACACAGACCTTTTGCTCATCTGTCTGCTTTTCCTCTTCACACCCCAACCACCCAAAAGACTCCAAGACATACACTCTTTTCTCAGTTCTTTTCCCTTTTAATCTCCTGCTGTCTCCTTGTATCCCCTTGCTGCACTTGTAAACCGACTGGGCCTCCTTATGTCTCCCTTGCAAATGTACTCAGAACAACACTGATTTTCATTTGATGCTGCTTAATTGTGTTACAGCTGAGCAGATTGCAAGTTTAGCAGCAAATGCAAAACTCACAGTGAATGACAGGGCAATTCATCGAGCTGTCTGTTGCCAGATTGAGTTAACTCAGGAGCTTTATTGAAAAAGTCAGCCTGAATTAGAGAAGTCAAATGAAAATTTAGACACACTGACCAATGTTATATTATAGGAAAGACACTCTCAGAGATGCTCCCTTTCTTCGAACCTCCTTAAAAACCTCCTTTAAGCTCTTCAGTAATATGCTGTAGTCTGTCAGAGAGATAGTCTCTTAATTTTGTCATTCCATTTCGAGAAGAAAAACACAGTGGCATTGAGATTATTATTGTTTGTTCATCTGCAAATGATCAAAGGAGATGGAATAACTATACAAATACTGATTTCAGAAAACAGGAGTCATACTTTAAGGGAAAACTTAGCATTAAGTTTTAATAGCATCTGATCCAAGAGAGACACACACACTCTCACATTTTTATTTTTTTAATTCCAAAAACAAAGATGGCTTCCAGCACATCCAATTAACACTTCAAAGGCAGTACGTTGGCATCACACTCCTGGATAGAAGCCAGGCAATCCTAACATGATAAACAGAGACAATATCTTCCACGAAAAGTTAGTGGTGGTTGAAAGCGGGAAGAGGCTCTCAATGAGGAGACTGTGGCTAGCTCAGTATTGCAATGTCACATCATCACCTTTCATTTAAATAAAAGTCTCCTTTTTCAGTGCTGGTGAGCAACAGTGGTTACAACTGAGTTAATCTAGGGGAAATGTTATTACATTAAGTACTTAAAGAATACATTTACAAATTAATTACTAACTCAAAAGTGGAAAATATAATATTTGAAGAAGTGCTGGACCAAACCTGGCAAAAGCAGTGACTCACCAAGAGATAGCAGAGTGTGAGGTCGTTGATTATTATTATTATCATTTGATCCATCATTTGATGCCTTCAGTTATGGTATGTTAGTCAATAAAACTGAAAGGTTTAGTATTACGATGATGGAACAGCATTGATTTAGGACATACAGTATATAGGACATAGGGAACGATTTGCAAAGGTAGGTGAGTTTAAATCAAATTGTATTTATAAAGTAAAACACATGTCTGTATTAGGTCACAAGGTGGTTTTTATATGTATTACATGTTGTTTTGTTTGTTTGGGAGAATTTACAGCAAATATGCGGATTGGTACCATGAATGTAAAAACCCACATACAAGTGACAATAAACTCATGTATTTGTCCAGACAAATTATGCTTTTTATGAAATAAAAAGCATAAATGATTGTGGTTCTCGTCCATATGGGAGGACAATGATTATCTTTTGCATACTGCAAGTAGAGGGATCTGGCTGAATTCAAGATATTAGACGATTGGAGAGGTACCTGCTCAGATGTCCATGTGCTTTATCCACTTGTGACTTAGAAGGTATAGGAGTGGTAAGATACACAGTATATTAAAATCTTTCTAAAGTTTCTCTGGCTTTTCTAAGATTTTAGTATTTACTGTATTAAAGTGGCGAGGTGTTGCCATGGTCCTCCATGTTTACAGCTGAGTACTCTTGCAAAAAAAAAAAAAAGGGTTAGAAGAACAGTAAAAAATGTAGGGTTTCATAAATATACTAACATATTAACATTTTTGAAAGACACAGGCTTTGATCTTGTGGAATTTAAGCCTACCAAAAATGGTACGAAGGAAGAAGTGATGTACTTTCTTGAAATATTCAAGTCATATAAGTGTACTATCAAGGAATATCTGTAAAGACACGTTTCATATATGATAAAAACCATAATAATTAAATTTTAACTATATTCAGGAATTTGATACCTTCAGTCTCTCTCTCTCTGTCTCTATCTCTCACTCTCTCTCGCTCTCTCTCTTTTAATGGTTAACTAACAGATTATTCCTGAGGAGAAAAAAAGTTTTAAATTTAGTTGGGATTTTAGGTTTAGTTTTATTTCTTCACATCTTATGTGCCAAGAAGACCTTATGCCAGATTCCATATGTGTATGTGGGTAAATAGGCTGAATCTGCAGGGTCTCAATTAGAGAAGATGGGACACTCAAGCTTTTGGATCGGTTTTCTGTCCAGATTGACAAGAGGAGGGTACTTTTTAGACAAAATCACGTGCAGAAAAGCTCTTGAAAGGAATCTAAAACTATTAATAAATATGTACTTTGTTTTTTGTATATTTGTTTGATTGCTTTTCTTAAAGTTGGGCACTTTTCTTTTAGCAAATGTTATCTAAACAAAGTAAATGGTAAATGATTTGTTGTGGACTGATGTCGTTTGCATATTTATACATTTTTTAGTGGACTGAGTATTCATGGCTGTAGGATAGTGTATTTGGGATTTACTCAAAATAGAAGTGACCATGTTTTTAAAGGGCTATTTCACTTATTGCCACCTGTTGTGGCTCTTTGATGTTTGTTTTTTGAATAACAATGAGGGGCTAAGGCACAAAGAAATAACACAGGTTATACCACTCTTTGAGATGGTATTTATATCAATTTATTGATGGTTTTGAACTTTTAATGGGAATCACTGATATTGAGAAAAATATGAAATATTACCAACCATATCCCTGAAAAGAATCCACTGTCTAACGAAGCCCTTTGGCCCTTATTTAAAAACCAATTGTCGCGACTGGCATTGTCACTTTTTCAAATGGGAATTTCTCATACCACAAAATCGTCTTTTAAAATGTAATAACTGTCACCCTCATCTCCCAAGTGAATAGAAATATAGTACATCACTTGCTAGAGGGAGACAGGCGGCATCAGTTGAAGGTATAATGGCATGAGCTGTCTTCGCAAGACAAAGTATTGCTGTAAGGATTCTAACAGCTCTTTGCCTTTTTCGCATGTTGATAATACAGATGACACAACCTGGGGGAAATGGGCCTGTGAAACTCTTGCTAAATGTCAAAAGTGTTAATATTTTGACAAGCCTTTCTGTGCTGTGTTTGAAGTCATTAATTTAGCACTACCTTTGTTCTTTTAAAGAGATGGAAGGCGCATCACTAGACGTTCATTTTTTAGGGGGTTTTTTGTTTTTTTTGTTTTTGTTTTTTTCCCCCACCACCTAAAAAAATGAGAAAAGAAAAGGTGCGTTTGTTGATTCTAATTAGAGCACACTTGAAATTCAAAGCATTCACTGACCTGCTGAGAGCTTGATCCATCACGGAATGGAATAGTATTTAGAAAAAAGGTAATATGGTTATGATTCAGGTACAAAATTATGTTGAATATTATTGCGAGACTAAATGGCACACAGTGTCTGGAGTTTTTCCACAACTCTAATTCAATGTGACTGTGTAAAACAGTTCACCTTAGGATTTTCATCACTTACATACCCAGTTCATTTATTATGCAGCTGTAACTGGATAATTGCACTCATACACACACCCTCTTGGTTCTCTCAGGTGTGTTTGGTCAGGAAATGAAAGGGAGATCTTTTCAGTGCTCATAAGTAATAAATCTTTCAGAGATTTAATATCGCCACAGGAGACAGAGCGACAGTCTGACAATCGACCAATGTTGTATCACACTTCATGAATATTCATGATTGCTCTGTGCTCACCATACAAATGAAATTGAATCTGGTGCTGGTCTTCAGAAGTCTAAAAAAGTGATTGACCTCCATGAGATCATCATCATTTTATTCATGAACATCAGTTCATTGATGAACAATGTATCTTAAAAATTAAAAGAAGTTCTTTGCTTTGGATTTAGGTGAGTATTATTAGACAAGAGATGGAAATGTCACTACACCCTACAGCAGTGAGAAGAGATCCAGGCATTTAAATCATCCACACTCTCTACTTTGCCAGGCCCTGATAATCAGATGCTCAGTTTCAGGAAAGCATCTGTGATCTGTGTGTGTGCATGCATGTGTGAATATTTATGGGGGATTGTGTGTCTACATGTATTGTACGTGTATTGTTATATATGTCTGTGTATGATTTTGTTCACCTGCAACATAATTCCAAGGTAAAAAGTCTCTTATTTGACCATTTTGGGTCACCTAGTGTATAAGCTGAATCTGAGAAAGGTATAACATAAGGCCAGATTGATCGTGATAGAACAATCCAGCACTCAGTCAGGCCTTTAAATTCAGTTGCAAGCCTCTTCAGCTTCTCTTTTTTTAACAGAACCAGTCACCCGGCTAATACAACAGGTTCCCTTCAATGGTTTAAGTCTGTTGTACAGCTGGGCAGACCTGTTGATATCTTCTCTTGATATTAAAGCACACCTGATGCAGGGAGTGCAGTTGTTTTTCTAGGGGGCATGTTTATTCTCTGACCTCTCCTAATGTGATAACAGTTTTTTCTTGAAGAAGTTGGGCCTTAGGTGACCTTAGGTCTCATGGGACCATGGCTCATTTCTCTTGTGATGCCCTCACCCCAGAGAAGCTGTGTCATGTCCATCACACTGCATGCTTCCGTAATCAAAGATGGTGACGTAGGATGCCAACTGTCACTGCTGGAGCAATTCCCAGAAATTGGCCATCATCTTCCCAGCCATATGCCTTGGAAGCTCTATGTGACGCCATGACACCAGTATTTAAAAATACCCTTCTGTTAGTGTGTAGGAGGTGAAAAGAGTGCTTCACACTGCCATGCCAAAACCAGCCTGTTAAATGCCATTGGTCTTCAGCATGAGATGGAACACTCATGTCAAACTGCTCACATGGTGTGTTTGGTTTTGATGCCAATATAAATATGTGAATATTTTCCCTGAATTAAAAAAATAAGGTTACTGTTGCCACAATTTCTTCTTCAAGTTGGTGCCAGTTTATGCTGCTGTGAGTCTGGACAAATACACGAGTTTATACAGAATAACAAATTTTCAAGTGGTGCTGAAATGAACAATACTACTACTACTACTACTAATAATAATAATAATAATTATAATAATATCTCCTCTTTCCTCTTTACTCCTTTTGCATCTTTTGCAAAATTTCATGCAATTCAATTGCTTTTGCTTCTGTTTTATATAAGGTTCCCTAGAAGGGGATATTGTACATAGACAATGCCACAGTGTAATTTCTAATCCATTAGTCTGATACAGGCTTGTAGTCAATGACTGCCTAAGAAAAGGCTGTGATTCATTAGTAACAGTGGACAGTTTGTTTCCAGATTAATAGCTAAAAACTGAGGTCATTTGTCTGTTTATTTATTTATGCTTTAGTTTAACTCATCAATGAAAACAAACACCCAGTGTGATTTATATTGAGAGTTCAAACCAAATTAAACTCAAGTAACTCCTGGGTGGACTTATACAGGCATTACTGATAGAATGCCCTTAGCTTATGTCTCATTGCATGTGACGCTCAGTCCATATTTTTAACATATGGAACCGTGCAGCGTGTGGAGCAGTTATCTTTAGGGGAACTGTTAATCATCACAAATCGTGCAGAACCTGCTTATATTGTCCTAATGCAGTGTACTGTGCAGTTTAGCTGTAATGAAATGACTTACCTTTTAATAGCATTATGCAAATCACTCATTTTATCTCAACATTACATACGCAGGACAATCACTGGACCCTCACAATTCCATGATATTAGAATCTGGCTGCTTCCTTTCCTACTTGCGCCCCATTGTTTTAGATGGTCCAAATGAAAGCCATCTGGGGGCTGCTGTCCACACCAAGACAAGGGAATTAGCTCTGTGAGTGTCCCTTATCTCACCGCCTCCACACTCCACCCGTTGCACTCCCATTCTCCTCTAGTAATGAGTATCTACCCAATTTAGTTCCTTTTCTCGCTCCAAAGGGGAATAAATCCAGCACAGTCCTTTGGATGAAAGAACCTGAAGGTCCCTCGCCTCTCGGCCTGTGACCTTAATAGACAGGAAATTGTATTTGTATCCCTCCCTTTGCGACAAAACAGGTGTCCAGCAGGATTTGCTCCCCATACTCAGTACAATGACCTTTGTCTCTCTGTCTTTTTTTTTTCTTTTCAGCTGCTCCTAAGGGTCCTAAACTCTTGATGTCCCCTAGTAGGGCAAAGGTAGGGGACACAGTGCGCATCACTGTGCAAGGATTCCAGGTAGGATCGCCTGGGGTAAGTGTATGGGGTTTTAAGAAATTGAAGGAACAAGTTAAGCCTAGAGTAGGAGGAGACTGGTGCACATCAGAGTTATTATAGTTTTATATTTTCTTAATAGTTTTTATTTTAATTTCGTTTTGACTTTTCGTTCTTAATTCAGTTTAGTTTCAATTAGTTCCCAGAGTTGGTTTGCTCGTTTCAGTTTAGTTTTTATTGTTTGAAAATGTTTAGTTTTAGTTTAGTTTCAGACAATTTGTTCTCAGTAAAGCCTCAGGTATAAAACTCAAAACTAAAATGAATAAACTAAAATGTAAAATATTTTTTGTGTGTCTGAGGTCTATCCAGTCATATGCTTAGACTGGAAACTATGCTGGAAACTATGCTATTAGCTGTATTTTTTGCTGCTTTCAGACTTCCTGCTCCACAATTCCAAAATCTGGGTTTTTCTTTGTACCATTGTCATACTCTGCCAAAAAAAGAAGGGCAGATGTCCCTCCTGTGAATGGTCTCTGGGAGGTCCTGATATCTTTGACAGAAATGACACATTAAAGCCAAGCCTCTAGAGTCAGTCAGGTGAAGCGAATATGGCTAATCCTGATATAGAACAGCCTAATGGTGCACAGGACAAATCCCCTTTGTTACTTCCCAGTCACTGCTTCGTGAATCTATAGGAATCATAGGTCAGATTTCACATTTGATTTAATTTCCCTTTTATGAGACAAAATTAAAATTCTGGGTTGTTGCTGGTGGTGGTGGTTTAATGCATTGAGCTGTTGACTGCACAGATTTATACATGTGTTTATGTCTGCTCAGTGACCTTAAGATTATTTTAAGGCTTTTCTTTGAACAGGGTTAAGATTGGTTATTATAAACAGGCTTGACTGTGGCATACAGCCAGTTGGGCCCTTGGGCAGCATAGGCATCAGTGCGTACAGACTGATCAGAAAGCAAATTTGCCTTATCCTTGCCCAGACCCTAGGCTTTAAGGTTTCATAAGTAGATAAGATTCTGTGCCAAGACTAATAATTTTGCTGTTCGCCTTTCTGATAAAATAAGAGCTTCCTCTGGGGAATTTATTATTGATGGTCAGAAGAATTTTTACTGTCTGTTTCTTCTTATTGTTGTTTTGTTAGTCACACTTGAATATTTTGTTAATTAAATTGTCATTCGTTACCTATTAAGTTGTCTTAAAAAATAAGTGCAACAACACTGCTTACTTCTAGTAAGCAGTGTTCTAGATTATACTGCCTTAAAACACTATAAAGTGTTGTTGACATCTATGGTATAATATCCCTTGTGCTTGAAAAACTGTGGAGTAAGGGCAAACTGTAGTCTGGGTGGATGAACATTTTTTTAACATTAGCAGTAGCTGAAATTGTGGTTTGTTTTGCTTCACCCTACTTTTGTGGATTTGCCAGATAAGATTTTTTAAGGTTTTTCTGAGTTCACGGACCTCTGCAGTAAAGCTATTCTTGAGCAGAAAGAACCAAACTGATGGTTACATTTTCAGTGCAGTTAGTGATAGCACATACAGGACTTCAATTTTACACCAATTTCATTAACTGTGTTTTTCTCAAAATATGAGGTCATGTTGTTGACTTTTCAAGACATCCCTAAGACCAGTGCTCCAGTCTTCAGGGCTCCAGAAGACTGGATCATTTTCTTTAGAAATCGTTAAAATCTTTCATTTTTGTCATGTAATTTTTCCTTTGAGAATGCAGAGCTAGAGTGCTACAAACCCCTATCTGTGAAAAACTGTTGTAAAGTGAAGCATGATTATTAATGCATGTTGTTAACTTGCCTTTGCATTAGGGGGAAATTGGAGCTTGTATTATTCATGTATACTTTGCTCTTAATCTCTTGGCTGAGACTCAGACTTTCTCTGTACTGCCCTTTGAACACCCCTTTTTTCACTCCTTTTTTTCTTTTCTTTCCTATTTTTCTTTCCATCCCATCTGGGTATTGATAGAACGAGGTTTTCCCTGAGCCACTCTTCACCTGGACAAGGGTGGGGGGCCGCCTGCTGGATGGGAGCACTGAGCGAGAGGGGAAGGAGCTGATTCTGGAGAGAGTGCCAGCTGAGCTTAATGGCTCCATGTATCGCTGCACAGCCCAAAATCCTCTGGGTTCCACAGATACGCACACTCGCCTCATAGTCTTTGGTATGTACATTAAACTCTGCAACATACTTTAGTCCCATTCCGAAGCAGCTACTACAATAGCAGTTAAACTGAAATCACATTTAATTTTGATTAATTATTTAGAGGACAATGAATATGAAATATTTTTGTCACTGTTCCACAACCACACACTTTACACATCTAAATGTCACAGAAAATTGCATAATTATAGAAAATTCATTGTAATATATCTATAATATCTCTGAAAAATACTTAAGAGATTTATGTGACTGCTTTTAGATATAAATCATTAATGCTGCTGAGTGCGTGATTAATAAGAGATCGTAATTGCTTCAACAACACATTCTTTTAAGGGCAGCACTTTTGAGAATAACTATTCTCTAGTTAGGGATTTAGTGACTATTCCATTAATGGCATGTCCTCAGCTGTTCTCACTTAAACACCAAAACACAACTATGGCATCAAAGGCCCATGGTAAAATCAAAGGACTTTGTTGTTGGCAGTGTTAGAAAAGCACTTTGTTCAATGGACAAGCCAAGGTAACATGTTCATCAGAAACTGGAAGTACTTCATTTGCTGGTGTTGATGTGGGAGCTGGAATGCTTACAGGTTCTGTTATATCTGTGTGCCCTGCTCCTCTGGCTCTGTGTACTCTGGACACTCATGGAAGAACTGGGATCTGCCATTCTGAGGGTCTTCATGAATAGAGTTTCAATCAAATAACTTCTGTTACAGCTAAATGTCACTTTGCCTGAGTGTGCCAACAATTTAATGTGTTGGTGTCTGTTGAAATATACCCCCGACTCACTTTTCTGTAACAGTTACATTGTAAATGACATACAACTCAAATTCATTTGATTTACAGACTACAGTAGAGTTACAAGTAGGTGGGCATTATTGGTCTTTAAGTCAACTAGAAAATAACTTTTAAAATCTGTCTTTGATGCTCTCTGTAAGAACTAAGCAAATCTTTTTTGATGACATTTTCCACAATTGTCCCTTAGCAATGCTGCTAATCCCGCTTGCATACCAGATGCAAAGACATGCTCTGTCATGTTTGAATAGAGCTTTTCTGAAGAATTCATGTAACAGAGACCTATGTTTGAAAGCTCAGATGACTATAGATAGATACAGCCATCATTGTAACACAGTCCTTGTGTAAAGAGGATTTTTGACACTTGTGCTGTACAGATGTCAAGTTAAGTAAGAAAAACAAGAAGGGTGTTTTTTTTTGTTTGTTTGTTTTTTAAGTGCAGAAATGTGTAGCATGCACATGCATGAGTTTCAGCTCTGGAGTGCCCTATTAACATAAATCATCTTGACACCATTTTTGTACTTGAGCAACTCTGAAACAAAGAGTTCTCCTCCTTTTTTTTCTAGCTTTGTGGCTGAAACACTTTGGTGAACAGGGTTTAAGTATGTCACAAATGTACAAATTACTGGGCGGATCTAATAAGAACCCACTTTAAGGGGAAAGTGCCACTTTAGGCGGGCGTTACCTCGGGAAGCGTTTTGCTAGGAAGAGCACTAATGTCTATTTAACACCCTGATGCATCCTCAGGTGTCATGGGCTATGTGCCTAGTATGGCCCATCTGTCTGCCTTCTCCTTGTAGATTGCCTTCACTCACTCTTAGGGGAAGTTAATGGTGATTAAGTGACCTTGGCACCATCCCCCCATGGCCTTGAGATGAGACACCTGGGGGGGGGGGGGGGGGGGGGGGGGGGGGGGGGGGGGGGGCGACCTGCCCCCCTGACTATAAGGATAATCAAATTTGGAATTTTTTTAATGAATAGAAAAGTGGAATTTTTATTTAATAATTTAATTTTACTTGGTAAAATTTTTATCCACAAATGTAGATTTTTCAAATCTAAGCCTGGTCTGAAGTAAGAATTGGTACTGTGGTATTGTTATGGTGTGTGCTTTTGACTCACAAATATATGCCTTGTTTGTTTGTACATATGTTCAATAAAGTTTATTTAAAAAGTAATAATAATAATTAAGGCCTGGAGAGAATAAAATGCTGCATTCCAGTTACCTCGGAAGTCGGATGTCGGAACTCCGACTTTCCGACTTAGAAATCCAACTTGAGGGGGCGTTCCAGTTGAAAATTCCGTCTGACGACTCAGTCTGGAGCACACTGTGTATCAGCGGGAGAGGAGCGCGGGAGATGCCAGAGGAGAAGCTGTGCTGCGCTGCTCAAACCTGCTGCACACCGCTGACCAAAAGGAGAGATCCAACGCTAACTGCCATAGCCGACTTCCTCAGTTACTTGGTAGATGCTGGTACATCACCCAGCTCTGTAAATAATCTGTTCCTTTCTTGGTGAAGCAGCTAAACTACTGTCTGTTTAGTGGGAGTTACCGAGGATTACTCAGGATTAGTAGCACCTGTGTCGGCTTCAGAGTTGTTTGCAGCAGGCTTATTTTTAGCAAAAGTACTGCCCAGTCTTGTGTTCTGCCTAGAGTCACGGGAGTGGATCAGGAAGAGGTATTGGGAGGGAGCTGCTGTGTTGAGGAAGAAGGACTGCTTTCTGGCTGTGGGCTTGCCTGTTTGGTATGGACACAGGAAAGGATTGGGTTTTGTAACGGCCCGTTGGACTGAAATCTCAGAGTAACAAAGACTGAGCTGTGCAGTAACTTCTGGCTTCAAGACTGTTGTTTCTTTTTTTCTTTCTTTATTGTATTAAGGTACCAGTATACAGTATTTTTATATTTTATCTAGCAAGACAGACGTGCTTTCTCCTAGGTTTAAAGAATTTTGTTAAAGCTTTTTATTTAGTTGTTTTAAGGTACCTTCTTTAAAAAACAAAAAAAAAACTTGTTCTTTTATTATTGTGGGGAAAATAAACTTTTAAACCTACATGGTGTCATCAGAAATGAAATAACCAGAAAATTGCCACTTGGCCACAAAAACATCTCTTGACCCTCTGCAGTTTGCATACAGACCAAATCTGGGAGTAAATAATGCAGTCATTGCAGTTATTTTGCTGTGTAGCATGGATTGTCCATGAATTCTGTGCTTCAGTTTTGGTGAGTGAAAATTCTAGTATTTTATTAGTCTGTTACATGGCACTAATTAGCTGATATGGTTGCACTTGTACAGTTGATGAATGCAGCATACTAAACAAGCTGGCTGATAACTTTACACTCTACTTTTGGCCTCAATAAAACTTTATTAAAAGTGTGAGCTGTTAAAATTCATGTACAGCATGTATTTTTATGGCCCAACAAAAATCATTGATATTACAACAAATTATGTAGGAAATTATTCATGTTACAGCATGACTGTGCATTTTGGAAGGAATGAATATTACACTGTTTGTCAGCATTTTCACAAATGCAGAAACCACTCAGTCCCTCTCAGACAGATTTATCAGTGTCCAATTGTCATGATCTGCATCCATCTGTGAAACATTCAGTTTTCCCTTTTCTTGCCACAAATAAATGCTTTCCCTGTCTGGGGGGGGGGGATGATATCTAATACTGCTTTCTGTAAGTATCTGAGAAGTACTCTATTCAAGCCTTCTATTTTTATGTAATGAGTACACAAAACAAAGGATTTGTTCATAAACAACTTCTTGCTGACTTTCCCTTTAAGCAACATATTGACAGTAGTGTGAAACAGTGCAATTTAATCTTTGTTTTATAGTCTGCATTCCCTGTGATATGCTTACTACTACAGTCAAATTTCATGGAAAGATTTATCTAAAGAGGAACATCTTTTGTCAACATTGTTATTTCTGTCATCTGGAAAGTCAAAAATGATTATCCAGAGAAATTAAACATACTGCTTCAAACAATTTGTCCTCTAAATAGTAATTTATGCTGTATATAATAAAATGTCCATAACTTCTTTGGTGTATTTCGTCATTAGCAACCTAAAGTTGGTATACTCAGTAAGTTTTACAATTAACATACATGAAGCCAACCTTAATACCTTTTAATGAGTGAAGTCTTGTCCAATGCAGCTATTTCAAATACTGCAGCATAATTACTGTATTCAATTTTAAAAATAAAACGTGTGTGTGTGTGAGACATGTGACCCACTAACCAGTGACACTGAATGTGACTTTTTTTTTTTTTTTGTTTGTTTGTTTGTTTTTTGTTTTTTAGGGAAGTTGAGTTTCCTGGCTCTTCTGAAGAAGACTAAAGCTAAGGATGCTAGTCTGCTTAACTGGCATCAGACTCTACTCAAAGTCAGAAATAGTTGGATTGGTTTGAATAGTTGACTAGGTCAACAGTTTTGTGAATGTTTCTGTGAATTTTCTATTTTATTTCTATTTTATTATTTTCTTTGACTGTCTCTGGAATATATTGCCATGCTCTTGTTTAATAAGGCAAAATACTTATGTCAACTAATGAAAAAAGTTGCTTATATAAACCAATAACTTTGAATGAATTCAAGCTTTGCATGACAATACTCTGGTTGTAGTAATTAAGTGAAAGTACTGAAGCATTACCATGCTGTGGTGGTGGGGTATGGTCTTTGCTTGGTTGCAGATGGGAGAGGTGAAGCTGGATGGTACAGGGAGCAGCGTCAGGTGAGGTGAATGGGACACCTGTTGTGCATGAGCTAATCACTCTCACCCTATTTCAGTAGCATGCTGAGACCTGGTGGGGAGTCGGCATGCAAGTCGCAAGCACCTGAGATTGCACCCTGAGCCAGGCACTAAATGTGTTGCATATAGGTGCTGAAAATAAAGCATTTGAGACTGAACATTCAGTGCTGGAGAAAACCCAGAGAGCCTGAGCCTTTTAACACACATACATATACTTCAGTTACCAAAAGTACTCCTTTGAGGAATGTACATTCTTGCATACATTGCATGATTATACAACATCTGTCAAGGAATTAGTCTCTGTTTGCTTTTATCTGGAAAGTCATATTTTGAAAAGTATCCAGTAAATGAACAAATAGAAAAGTACCATAAAAGGAAAAATGCAATGAGTAAATGTAACTTTTCACTGCTCTATTTCAGTTCAAATGTCCAGAGCTGACACTCTGACAGTGTCAATTTATGTTTAAATAGGGCAAAAGAAACAAAGATAAATGTATTAAACTTATCGTTATATTATATGGTCCAATTTTTTTCAATTATCATTTTGCTTTGCTTATTTATTCACTTTGCACTCATGTTGGTTTACATTTGGGATTTTCTGATTTTTTTTTTAAAAGCAGTGCAGATTATTTTATTAACACTAAGCAATAAAATGAAAACAAAGGTATTTGCAAAAGAGTAAGAGATGAAGCTGTAAATATGTAAAGAGCAACTATTTCTCATGATAAAACAAGTCTGGACCACAGAAACCACAAAAAAAGTTTTCAGTGAGACATTTAAAAAGCTGGATCACAGTGATACATTAAGATCTGTTGTTCAACTGTTAATGTTTGTTCATTTGAGTACAGGTGAGACTCACAGTTTGACCACAGATGCAAACTCTATTTATCTTCTATTGGATTTATGGAAATTTTCATTACAGTAGATTTCTTCTGTTAGGTTTCCATAGTCTGCTTCATCTCGACTGTCGTCCTGGTGGTTACAGGCACTCTGCTGTTTGGAGGTCTGCTTGGCGTGCATCACAACTTCTTGATTTCCATAAATCTAAAGAAGAATCAACAATAAACAGACCAATGAACCACTCATGTTGCAGAGACCTGGGTTGTTATGGACATATTTTGGAAAAATATTTCTTCTACACTAGCACTATAGCCAAAGTAGAATTATTGCCTTATGTTTGTACACCTCCAGGCAAGTTGCAGTATGTGTCTGTCCAGACTCATATGTAAAGAAAACTGAAGAAAGTATTATCAAAGGTGACAAATGCAATGTGTTTAGCAAATAAGTTAGATGGAACACAAACAGTAGATACATTTTAAATACAGATGTTGCAAAAAGCTACAGATTCTAAAACATGGATGCTCAGATTACCAACTCATCAGCCTGTTGGCTGATAGCTGTCCCTAAGTGTAAGAAAGAATGCACTAGAATGCAATAGATACACATTTATCAACAGTTAATGTCACACTATGATATAGAAGTGAAAACAGACCAAGGGACCACTTCTGTTTTCACTCTACCATCATAGCAGACTACCCCTTCCTGACATTGACAAATATAGCTGGTGAAAAGAAATGTTTTTTATGTGTGAAATATCTGTATGGTTTTCAAAACTTTGATAACACCTGATCTATATAATCACCAAAGAGTAGCATCCCAATTCATGATCAGACTGGCTTTGGTGTTAAAGTAATACACTTCATATTTTTTCTGAAACTAAAGCTTTGGACTTTAGTTTTCTTACTCCACTTTCTGCCGCATCCATCATTTCCTCTGCTGCTTTGGGTGTATTTCTGTTCATGGTGTCAACAGCTTCTGAAAACACACAGCATTAGAAATGGTTATGCTCTTTCTGTACATTTGTGTATAAGGGTCTGTATGTGTCTATGAATGTAAAAGATACCTTTAACTCTGGAACATTTGTACTTATAAACAATAACTAGGACACACATCAGTAGCAGCACAGGGGGTGCAGTGTAAACTGCATAGAGTGCTGCATCTGAAAAATAGAAACCAAAACAGAACAGAGTAAAAAATACACACTTTCCAAAACACTCCTTTTTCATTGATGTAACAGCAGAACCTTCGGCTTACATGATGTTTTTATGATCTCGTTTCTTTTTTATTAATAGTTATGTGTATTTTAACTTAACTGTTGATCACTGGTGCACGTACCCACAGCTGTTAGGATCATAATGACTTGACTTACATTTACTTCACGTAACAATGAAACCATAACCATAACCAAATGTTAACCCTAACTCATAGTGTGGAAACGTACTTGTTCTAACAACATTTATCAACAGACGAACACACTAACAGACACACACATATACAGTATACTGTATCTTTAATATATTTACCGGGGATGTTTGTTCCCAGAGTTCCCACTGTGGTAGCAGGAGTTACAGCGCTGGAGTGCTGCAGAAACACTGTCAGAGAAAAAGACTGTTGGTGCTTTTAGCAACTTCATTTCAAGACAGACTTTATTTATTTATTTATTTAATGAAATGGCTAGCAGATGCTAAGCTAACCATCCATCACTTATGCCTTTCAGGTTAAAAAATATGAAAAAAAAACTCGTCATATTTTTAAATGCAAGTTTTCTACTTGCGTCATCAAGTTTTCACTTTGAAATAGAAAACTGTTTCATATAAAATTTTTAAACAACTCCTTTCCATCTGAAAGGTCTTTTTTTTAACCTAAATTTTGATGCAAGACTCATCTTCTTGCTGTGATTCCTTTTGGGTCAAAAATATTTTGGAATATATTCATATTTTAACACTCTCCAAATGTTAAAGTTGAGATTCTATTTACTCAAGAAATTACAAGCACGATGATGCTGACTGAGTCATGAAAATAGAAGTAAAAAATTTTTTTATTTAATATAGGAATTTTCATTTTTTCAAAATTTCAATTTTGTGCCACAAGACAACATACTGCAGAAAACATCCCTGGCAAAAACCTATGTAAAAGAACTGGAGGAATGATTAAATGCCTTGCAGCCAGAGCCAGTGTGCAACAAACCAACAGCAAGCAAACCACAGCAACTCACGCATCTGTGGAACTGCTCAGTTCTATATTTCAGCCATTGATGTTGATTTCATCAGGGCAAGGCTGAAGGAATGTTTTGAATCCAGCAAGACAGTCCCAGGAAACTGCAGCCATCACAGCTTTGCTGCAGTTCATAAAATCTAGTTGAAAAATGGTAGGTGGTACAACAACTGTCCAGATCAGCAATATTACTGCGACAATAGTTCTAAATATTGAGAATATATATATCCATCCAGACTTCAAGGAGCTGAAAAGTCCTGTACAGTCATTGTCCTGGTACCTTATCAAAGACAAATGTTGGATACCGAGATCACACATCATCATATTGTGATGACGGAAACAGTCTGACAGTACAAACTGACACAACAAGAATTGAATGAACCTGATATCACAACATAGGTAAAAAGGAGCCCTTTTATATGACATAACTTCTTTTGTCAGCTATACCACATGGTGATATGACCCTTTAAAATCCACCCAAAGTGCACTTGTTAAAGTTTTCTCCACTGAATTAGCAGAGAACAGATAAAACATCCAAGGTACCAATGCTTGTTTCTGTTACTCTATATCATGGACATTAAATTGGTCGAGTTCTGCTATTGAAACTGCTATGCAGCCACTGTAAAAAGAAAGCACACTCTCTTTCATTCTAAGATTTTAGCAGATCAAATTAGGTAACTACAACCTCAGATGAACTACAAAACATGACATATTACACTGTGCCATTATTTATTTAACAAATACTAAATCTAAATGCATAAACTGTAGTGTACCACTTACTGCTTCCATATGAACTAAGAGGGTAAGTAGCAGCCAGATGCTGCTGATCAAATGCACTTGATTAACTGATCTTCAGTAAGTGTGACCACCTCTATAAAAGCAGAAGTTTTGAAAGTTTTCTGGTCTGGAGCATTCAGGTGTGTATTAACACAATGCCAAGGAGTAAAGATATCAGCAATGATCGTATAGAAGAGATTGTTGCTGTCCTTCAGTGTGGGAAGGCTCATAAGGCCATTTCGAAACAATCTGAAGTCCATCATTCTATAGTGAGAAAGATTATTCACAAGTGCAAATATTCAAGACAGTTGCCAGTCTTCCCAGGAGTGGATGACCCAGCAAATTCACCCCAAGGTAGGACTGTGCAATGCTCAGAGAAACTGAAAAAAAACCAAGAGATACACTATATTGCCAAAAGTATTCACTCACCCATCCAAATCATTGAATTCAGGTGTTCCAATCACTTCCATGGCCACAGATGTATGAAAATCAAGCATCTAGGCATGCAGACTGCTTCTACAAACATTTGTGAAAGAATGGGTCGCTCTCAGGAGCTCAGTGAATTCCAGCGTGGTACCGTGATAGGATGCCACCTGTGCAATAAGTCCCGTCGTGAACTTTCCTCACTACTAAATATTCCACAGTCAACTGTTAGTGGTATTATAATAAAGTGGAAGCGATTGGGAACGACAGCAACTCAGCCACAAAGTGGTAGGCTACGTAAAATCACAGAGCGGGGTCAGCAGATGCTGAGCTGCATAGTGCGCAGAGGTCACCAACTTTCTGCAGAGTCAATAGCTACAGACCTCAAAACTTCATGTGGCCTTCAGATTAGCTCAAGAACAGTGTGTAGAGAGCTTCATGGAATGGGTT
>VUQI01030763.1:0-14265 GCA_015106735.1 Paratilapia polleni
GCCTGGCCTCCAAAGCTACAAACTGGCTACATTTATTACAAGTATCATTATTAATAAAGGAGGCCGAGGAATAACTAAACATTAGACACACAGAGCAGGAAAGAGGTGAGACAGGAGAAGCCATGTTGACAGTGATTCGGCTACGAGCTAAGCTAAAAGCTACGCTAAGCTAGCGGATCCCTAAAGACACAATGAGTGAATGATATGAATATAAATTTGCAGGTGATTCACCCGAAGTGTGCTATTATTAAAGCACCTGTAGGTTACACTATGAAAATAAGTCACTATGTGAAAGTTAGTAGTTAGTTAATCAAGCAACACAAGTTAAGCTACACAACAAGCACCACTGTGCGATGCAACAGGAACAGGAAGTGATACCTTACCACTTTACCACTTACTTTATCCACTGGGCTAAACAATGTCAAAGACAAGTCAAGAGGCCGAAAACTAAAGCTGTGTCCACACTGGAAGTGACGTCGTGACCAGAGACCACATAAAGTGACATTTGGCGACAACAAGCAAAATAACTGCGGGACACAAAGTGCTCGATCTTCTCTCATTTCAGCTTTATGATCGTGACAATTTACTGATTTACTCTGAAAGATCTTTGGACTTTTTGGCTGCTAGTCAACAAAACCACTTGAACTGAAGGCAACTGGACTTCTCTTTTATGTTCTTGAAGATGTTTCAGCTCTAATCCAAAGGGCTTCAGTTCTAAAGGCTGATGGGGAGTCTCAGGTAGAGGTTAAATACTATCCCCATCAGCTGTTACAACTCAATAAGCCTTTAAGAGTTTTATGTAGTGCTTGAGTTGAAGTCCAGTTGGCAGCAGTTCTTATTTTGTTTATATGGCAAGTGACCTAATCAAATATTAATTCATTTGACAAATCAGACAGAGTAGTCCTGAAGGTCACTGCCTTGCTCAAAAGCACTCTGTCAGAAGCTGGTGATGAACATGAGGGCCATCTTGGTGATTTTAATCGTTCCTCTGAGACATTTCATGCTAACCTGTTCAGTAATCAGTGAAAGGTCCTCTTCAGTCTGTCGACCTTCTAACGATCGTGATGATAACGTGAGGATCAGTCGCAGAAGCAGCTGAGGACTGAAACCAGCTGATAACAGCTCAGCAGCCACACGACTCATGTCTGCACTCAGCTTCACTGATCTGAGGAGGTCTGAGGTCACGGTCGCCCTTGCAGCAGCTTTACCAGGACACTTCAGCAGGGAGGACACTGGAGGTCACTCCTGCTGGCTTTATTCACAACTTTCAGGTGTCTTTCTGTAAGTGTATGTTTTCTAAATGTTAATCCTTTCTGTTTTGTTGACACAGCAGAAGGTTAGCTGGAGGGCAGACTCCGTTCGACCCAAGCGGCAAAATCCGAGGGCTGAAAAATGAAGCCAGTGTGGAAGCACCAAAAACTGCAGTTCCTCTAATGTCCACATGAGGCTCCAACAGTGAGTCGGTCCCCATAGACTCCCATGTTACAATGTCCAACTTTACAGCAGAAATAAACATGTTTACAGCCTGATAAAAACAACAGTTTTGGTCATTTTAAGGATAGTTTCCCCTTTCGTAACAACTGTACAGAAGGTGATTTTTGTATAACTCACCTGTTGGGATTTTATGAAGGCTCACATTTTGGGGGTGTGGCCTCCTTGACTGTTAGGTGTCCCAACAAATATAACTGTAGCTCTGTCTGCAGGCCTTAATCTTAACTAACATGATCCACAGAATTGGACCTTGTGGTAATATTTTTGGTAAAATTGTGTTAGACTTTTTTCTTGTCGATAATTTTGAAATTTTTTTTTTTTAAATCAGTCATAGTGTGATCTTAGCTGTCATTTTAATTTTTCATTATAATGCAACATATTTAATAGTGTTACAATTCCAAAAAGAACTAGAGCACTTTAACTAACACACAGAGAAGAGTATGTGTTTGTGAGGGCATGGAGAAGACCACAAAAAGCTGATAGATGATTGTTTTTTCTGCATTTAGAGCAGAGGCACTAAAACACTGCAGTGATGATACCCAAACAGGCAAATATAAACTAGATGGATTTAATCGGAGTGCTTGCTTGAGCCTAATCAAACACTTCATGCGAGGTTGTGATATTTTGCTCATTTTACATCTTTTTCTTAGAGAGACAACTTTCCATATCTGATTTTATTTTTTTTTTAGGCCAAACCCTCCCTCTGCTGTGATGCTGGACTTTGCATCATTTCATCTGTAGTGGGTGGGACAGTGGTGCAGCGGTTAGCACTGCTGTCTCACAGCAAAAAGGTTCTGGGTTTGAACCCACCAGCCAGCTGGGGCTGTGTGTGGGGGATTTGCATGTTCTCCCTTTGTCTTCATGGTTCTCTCTGGGTACTCTGGCTTCCTCCCACAGTCCAAAGACATGCTGGTTGGGTTAATTGATGATTCTAAATTGGCTGCAGGTGTGAAGGTCTATCTCTCTGTGCCAGACTCTCCGGGGTGTACCCCATCTCTTGCCCAGTGGCAGCTGGAATAGACCCCCCCATACCCTGAAGTGGATGGATGGATTTCATCCATACTTTTATGGTCAGGGAAGCCACCAGAAGTCTCTGAATGTGAGACTTTCTGATCTTGCAAGCACTCGCTTCACTGAGAGGAAATCTCTCTGCACATGCTCCTTTTGCACCTCTGACCCTGTCATGGTCACAATTGCTCCAAGACCTCGAAGCAGGACTCTAAGTTTTATGTTTAACTTTACGAAAGAGAGAGACCAGCACTGTTCCTACCACGGTCAGATGTGAATTATTTAATTTCACACTAGATCCAACATCAGTGTCCTAATCTGTCAAAATATGGGACTGCCTTTGGGTGCTTCCATCATTGTTCTGTTAACGTGACCTTTGTCTCTTTTGTGCAGTTTGTGTTTTGTCCTGTTTGCTGTTCGTGGTCTCTCTCTCTGCTCCTCCTTTTCTCTTCTCTTTCCCTCTTTGAAGGGGAAAGAGCTTCACCTCTCCCTGAGCCTGGTTTTGTTGGAGGTCTTTTCCTGTTATAAGGGAGTTCTTCCTCCTCATAATCATGAAGTTCTGCTCATAGGGATCATCAGACTGTTGGGGATTTCTCTCTAATATTGTAGAGACCTTACAGTATAAAGCCCCTTGAAGCAACTGTTGAATTACGGTTTTGTCTTGGTTGAGCATTTTGCATGTTAAAGATCTCTGCAGTGGCTGCTTCACGGTGGAGCAGCACAAACCAAACAGCGTGAGGTGAAAGCAGTGATTTACTGAGATAAACTTACTACACTGATCTGTCAAGAGAACACGGGAGAGGCTTCAGGTTAAAACAGACTCCACACCCACCAACACGCCGCTGCCCACCTATCACGATTTGCGTCATGATCTCCTCTCCGGCCGTCAGCAACCTTCAGCTGCCAGCGACGCGCCTCCCACGGCGAACACGGCGTGGAAGAGGTCTGATGATGAGGTGAGATCTGTTACCCTGTCAGAGCCGCCGAGAGTCAAGACCTCAGCTTCGGCTCAATCTGTCATCCCATCCACTTCTGAAATCCTCCGAAACAGATGAGGAAGACGTCACAGAGAGGCCCAGAAGACGGAAAATCAAACTGAGGCGTGAGGGAACACCAGGAGGGCTTTCTCTCCAAAACAAGATGTCATAAATGATGGAGGGTGTGTGCGTTTCTCCTCACATGTTGATGTCATTTTAGGACAAAGGTGTACCTGTCCACCTCCCAATCAACACACTTCAGAAGGTACAAAGAGGCGCAGCGATCCTACAGAAAAGGAAGTTTTATTTTTATGTTCACTCTTATTCGACAGATCAGAGAGGAAGAAGAGAAAAAGGAGATGTTCAAAGAAAAATAATAAAGGCTTCTGATGTATAAATCAGGATTTAATGTGAATCTGAGGGGACATTAAGTGCCGAAACAGAAATAGTAAGAAGACAGAGCGAGATCAAACTGACGACAGAACAAACTTCATCATGTTTGCTCTGTTTCCTCTCGACCCATCTCTGAATCTTCATTAAATTCTTGTGATTCTCGGCTCCAAAAAAAAAAAAAAAGAAGCCTTGATGTTTTCATTCCTCATTTTCTACTTCTCGTGTTGGCCGTCGAGCAAAAGTCATCAAGGTTATTATCTCTTTAAAGACAATCATTACCATCAGCACAACAGCCACGTTTCTGAGGATGAAATCTGCATTTTGTAAATGTAGTCACGTATGTTGAGAGACACATTTTGTTCTTCTGAAGACCACAGAGATGAAAAGTTAATATCTGTTTCACTAAACCACCCTCATTTGGCCTTGGACTTTTCTACTTTCACGAGTACTTCCCAGAAGTGGTGAACAATATCAATGCTTTTCAGGAGATATATAGAATTTGTCAAACGACAGGTCAATACGTTGTTTGATGAGATTTGAACAAAATTTTTTTTTAAAAATTGGACCAACATAGTCCCTCATTTAAAGTCCTACTCTCACTGCCGCACTCCTGCTTTTCCTTCTGTGTCGCTGCCTCCTAACACGCCTTCCCCCTCTCCTCCTACTCGGTCTTCAGCCAGCTGTAGCTCAGTTTCACACCCTGCTGGTCAACAGCAGCGGAGGTGGTCGTTGTTAACCTGGGCCTCGACCGATCTGGTACGGAAATCTTATTGATGATCCACATGTTTGGTTCGGCAATGATTTTACACCAAATGCCTGAAACAACCCTCCACATTTATCACTGGCTTGTGGGTTTTTTTGGAGCCAGAAGTGCCCATATGTGGATGACAGGCAGTGTAAAAAATGCATGTAGCCACCTCAACATCACCTTTTTTTTTTTTACTCTGAATTTTGAAGCTTCAACTTTAATGTTTTGCCCGCTGACAAAACCTTAATATAATTTAACCAGGTGAGATACAACAAAAAAACACTAGCTGTAGAGACCAGAACTGTTGTTTGTATCAGGCTGTAAACATGTCTGAGGGACTGAGTCACTGCTGGAGCCTCAAGTGGACGTTAGAGGAACTGCAGTTTTTCATTTTTCAGACCTGGAGGTTCCTGCTCGAGTTGAACAAAAAAATGTGAGATGACAGCCTCCACCATTCTGGTATTTAAAATGCTGTTCAGAACTACAACTGAATCTTTAATCTGTCAGAAACACTTAAAATAATTGTATAATTTTCTTACAAATTTCCTGTGTTTGAGCTTCTCAGCTCAGGTCTTTCCTTTATGTTACAGGTGGAAACCTTCACCTTTAATCTGCTATGAGCTCCACATTGTGTTGAGTCTGTCGTCACGACTGAAATGTACAAATCATGTTGTCAGTCAGGTCAATCGCATGTCGAGCTGTACGTTCTTATGATCATGTTGCAGTTAAGTGCTCAAAAATCAGTACGACCTTCATCCTCTGAGCAGGAAATTTCTCTCCCACTTAACAGAAGTGCAAAGAGTGTCTCTGTATAGGGTGAAAGTAAAATGAACATCACAATCTAGAAAAACAAAACACAACAAAACAATGACCTTCAGGGAGCTGGATGAAATGTTAGCTTGCAAGTCTAATACAGTCCAACGTGGCCCTCTGTGGGATTTCTGAGAATGAGGAGGGAGCTTTAGGCTGTTAAGCTTTCCTCCATCGTCCTGCTCCACCTGCTAACATCTGCTGTACAGTGCAGCAGCAGGGTTGTGCACACTCTGACGTAAGCGTGTGCACCAGAGAGCCTGAAAAATTAAACTTAGCTCTGAACACGTTGGAAACACTGAGCAGTTTGGGATATAATCATTTTCCGCCTACCAGGAATATTTCTCAACTTCTCATCCTGATATCAGACAAAACTGTCCACTTGCTACACTTTGTTTCCTCACATTACATCCACTCTGACTGATTTCCACTGTTGATTTCCCTAACCAATCATTTCCACACATTCATTTTTATTTTTAAAGCAGCACTTCACAACTACTTTATATTATCAGGTAAAGCCCCAACAGGAAGGTGTTTCTGCTAAACTGTATGTTAATGCCAAGGTTAAAGATAGTTTTTCCATATAAGAGGATTACAATCGTTAATATTTTTGTTGAATAAATGACGGAAAAAGGCTAATTTTTCATTTTGGTTTTGTTTAAGTCTGTCCTCTTTACCTGCAGGGTCTGTTTAAATATGAGCCCAAAGACAACGCTTTTTATGGGATGTACTCACTTTTTCAAGGTTTTTTAGCCTGCTATATATTAGTGTGGGACGAAGGCATAGATTTAAGAAAGCAGACAAGAAGAGGGGTGGGCAGCGGGTGGTTTTCAAGGCAGGTAATAGGCTGCCCACCCAATCAAAGATGCAAAGGATACTTTCTGTGTCATTTTTCCAGCAGCTCAGCAAAATAATTGTTCCTTAACTTTTGATTTGGTGTGCAATGTGCATGTTTGGGTCGACTGAACCAAGCAAGCAGACTTGAGGTCTGAAAAATGCCCCTGTGCCTCGGTTATACCAGCTGGTGTCCTTCCTGGACTTTGGGTCTGTTTGCTGTCCCTCGGCTCCTGTGGTGCTGTGGGCTCTGCTTCCTGGATGTCTGTGCTGCCTAGGTGAGCGAGGTCTGTGCTGTCTGGCCTCTCTTGTCCTTCAGTTTTGGTGAGTTAAACTCTAATATTTTATTAGGCTGTTATTTAGCACTAATTATCAGATATGTGTGTCTGTGCGTTGTACTCGTACAGTTTATAGATGCAGCTTGCTAACAAGCTACCTAGCATTAGCTGGTAACATAGCACTTCACCTTCTCATTCAAACATGGTCACCTCTGGCTAAAAAAAAACATGCTCAAATCATCCAAAACCAGTGGGTGACACCCATCCCATTCCTGCCCCATACCTGCTGCTGGACTGGGTACTGGTGCTGTTCCCTTATAAGAAGTGGACCCGATGAAGGTTTTAGCACTGTGAAACACTTAAGGTGAGCACAACTTGATCACCTGAGTTCAGGATTTCATGTGAGATGTTTGCAGTGTGTGTCACAGGATATAAATCAGTTTGGGGAGAAGATTTAGGAGTCCACGTAGACATAAAAAATGACCTGGATTAATATTTTGATGACATGTTGGTGGAGGAGGAAAGGAACATTATTCATTCATTTCCCCACACATATTTTATCCCAGATGGTCTGGAAGTTGGAGCCAGAGATTTGCTGCTCACACGCCTACTTTTCTAACCTTGAGGCTGGTCTGCAAATGACAGCAGACAGTTGGAGCAGGAGGAGGATAAGAAATACTTTCTTCCTCAGAAAAAAAAAAGGAGAATCAGGAAGAAGATTGTGGAGATGACAGAATGATGCTGGAGATGAAAAAGTAAAGTTGTCTTAAAAGAGGTAAAAACATTCCCCGAACACAGCTGTACAAATCAACACTGCATCACTTCTGATGTGCAATTTTTCTCTGCAGCATAAATTTTCATGCAAATGTCTCACAATAGTTTGTTGTGAAGATCTGATCTCCCTTCAACAAAAGCCAGATGGTTAACGGTGTGTGAAGTGCTTTTGAGATGGCTCGATACCAACAGCTCATGAAAGGAAATCTCTCCGAGCATGCTCAGAGACCCAGGGGTACTTCAACCATGACATGATTAATAACCCTGCACTTAAAATAGGCTTCAAAAATAATTATAGGAGATGGATGGGGGAAGTGCAGTTTCTGAATCAGAATCACTTTAATTACAGAGTACAAAGAATGTGGAAGGATTTGTGTTGGTGGGATGAGTGCCGAGACAAAGCAACAATGAAGGCGAGGTGCTGCCAGGAGCGTGCTTCTGATACCGTCAGGGCTCGCCGGGTCAAAGTGACTCAGCAAAAAAAGACTAAACGTATACAAAGTGATGTCAAAAAAACTCCATTTCCACCACATTAATCCATCAATTTTCTCTCACCGCAGGGTTTGTTTGATGTTTGGTTGCATTAGTGCTGACTCCTCACAGCAGGTTACAGAGAGAGGTTTTTTAGCTCTAGTTTGATCCTCAGTTTGAATTTCTTAGTTACACTCACTGAAGTGATAAAAGGGCTGTTGGGTTAAGGGCAAAGTTACAAGAAAAGGGCCAAAAAGAGCCCAAATTAAACTTTAACTGGAAATACTAAATGACTGATTAGATGTTTTTAGTGGGTGTTGGACTCTGCCAATGTTTCCCCTGCTCTGCAGTCCTATTTGTGACAGATTTAAGACACTTTATTGTATTATCTGAATTTAACACATTCTAAATATCAGGAGCAGTGGGCAGCATCACCCAGAATAAAATAAAACTGAAGAATTCATGCACATCCACACCAAAAACTGAGGCATGTGGTGGGCCGAAAACAACGAATGCAAAAAAAAATCAACAGCTCGCACACTGCAGGAATCCAATTTTTCCTGTTTACTGTGCCACAAAAACTGTAACGTCTCGAGCTCATCTGCTGCTCTTCATCAGTCGTTTTTTTTTTTTTGCAGCATCACTGAGGGACCAGCTGCAGGAGAGTTAACACTGCATGGAGCAATAGCAAAGGCTCAGCAGTTTGCAGGTTTTTCACACCTGCTGCACAAACAGCTTTTCTTTGTATATCAGAAAAAGTTTTAAGTTTTTTTTCTACTTAACCCCAAACTGTGGTCAAAGTGAGTCAACGCAACTGAAAGCTCAGCCAATGACGATGCTTTCCATTCAGGTCCTCTCTTTCTCCTCGTGGTTTTGGGAATCTTTTATTGCCATCAGCTTGGAGACACACTTAGAGTGAGAGCAGGAAAACTTCCACCACTCTAATTATTTCTTATTTATTTATCTTGGGCATGTTGTGATGTATTATTTAACCAATAAATAAACCAGTTCAGGAAATTTATATTCTGGGATGTGTTTATTTGCTACATTGTATTTTATAACCTTAGGAAGGTAATGTTTAAGTCGAACCTGATGTTGCCTTAAACATAAAAGAAGAACACAACAAGAATAAAAGAACACAAACACAGCATGTCCACTTTGCTGGGTCTTCTTCCTGTTTTCTCCCAGTTTCCAAAGGAGTTCCCCAGGGCTCTATATTAGGACCACTGCTCTTCTGTCTATTTTTAAATAACCTTTGTGATACTTTATCCGATGCTATGTTCCATTTTTATGCAGATGACACAGTTATCTGTTGTTCATCTCCTTCAGTACAACCCCTCAAATTTCTGCAGTCTGCAGTCCCATCTAACACAACTGAAATTGGTGTTAAATGCAGGCAAATCCAAGTTCATGTTATTCTGAAATGGCAAAGATGTTGTCGTCTAAACTTCCTAAGATCAAATCCGCTCAAGGGGCTGAAACTGAAATGGTCACAATTTGTAAGAATTCAGGGATCCTTATAGATCAGAATTTGTCATTTAAAACTCACATTGAAAGGCTTGTGTCAAGCTGAAACTTAAATTAAGTTTCTTTTTTAGGAATAAATCTTGTTTCTCTCTCCAAGTAACAAAACTCTTGATTTCTGCAACTTTTTTTCCCCTTTATTGGATGATGGTGATCTGCTCTTTATGAATGCACCTGGCCAGTACCTAAAGAGGTTGGATAGTGCTTTGTTTCATTACATCACTGTTCTCTGTATACTGCTGCTAAGTGTCCGTCTCTATATGTCCGCAGACTTTCCCATTGGTTGGTTTTTATAAATAAATCTCTGCTTGGGCTGGTTCCTTCTTATCTGTGCACATATGTGTAAAAACCATAACCAGTACAGCCAACGTTCTCACAATATTTTACAAATGTTTGTTCCCAGAGTCAGAACAGAATTAGGAAAAAAGGCTTTTAAATACGCTGCCTCTGTTTCCTGGAATGATCTACAGAAATTTTCAGAACTGGTTGCGATGGGGGAGCGAGAGAATAGCTCTCTTGATCAGTGTGACTGCTTTAAAAGTTGCACTTGTGATGATCTGTTATTGCATGAGATTGCGTTCAGTTGCCTGTGCTGAATGTCAGTTGTGTTTGTTTCTTTATTTATGTTATATTTGCTGTAATTTCTGATGTCCTCTTGGCCAGGTCCCACATGAAAAGATTTTTAAACTCACTGAGACTTTTACCTGGATAAATAAAGGATATATAAAAGAATGATTTCCGGTGTCTTCCTCAGACACTGGTTTATTAATTTAAAGCTAGTATCAGATCGTACTCGGTATAGGCAGATACTCAAAACCAAAGTATCAGTATTGAATCAGAAGTAGACAAAGTTGGATCAGTGCGTCCCATTTGAGAAGTCATTTCTGTCAGAAAAAGCGGAACAACTGACTGTGCAGCTCTGAAACAGTTAATATGGCTACTTTCCACCCCCCAACCACCCCCATTACGCTGGTGCACTGAAAATAAAACAATAAAAACTGATCTCTACAATTGAGCAGAAAGCTAAACAAGAAATATTCAACACAAGAAGGCGACACTGGAGGCTCAAAAACAAACAGTTTCCTATAAAAATCCTTTAAAATCAGCATCCAGCTGAAGGGGCTGCATTGATCCTGTTTCCGGCTGAATGTGGTTTTATTAGCTCTGTGTGAATCACCATCTCAGTAATTCAGTGATGTCTCCTCCATGCACGACTGCTTTTATGCTTCTTTTCGAGACTGATGGAAGCTGCAGTGGAGAGTATCGACGAAAGCTTAGATTGTACTTTGAGTACAAATTCAATGGTATTTAGAGGCCTGTAGCTCATCCAGCTATTGACTGTTTGTTGTCATAAAACAGATCTATGTGCTGCTGCAGATAACTGTAATGTTTGTCCAGTACGTTTTAATAAAACACCCTGTGCACAAAAGTTAAACGAGTTCAGCTCATGCAGAATAAAACTCAGAGCACACGTCACAGCATAGTTTTCTTTATACCTCCTTCAATGTCTGCTGCACGCTCGGATTGGGGAATACAGTGAGGTTCTGCGTTCAAATCTGCTTCTACCAAACTAGACCTCGAGGCCTCCACGGAGACAAACTGAAGACGTCACACAGAAGATGATCCACCCTAAAAAGGCTCCACCAAAGAGCTTCTACATACTGGAGAGCTCCCACTTTCTGTGTTTTAAGAAGGGGTACTCAGGATGAATGAAAAGGGCTCTTAACATTTTTCTTTTGGAAAAGCTTATTATCTTTTCAATAGAATGGGCTGAGACAATAGATTTAAGATTTTTACTCAGGTTTTGATTGTAGTCATGTACTTTTCTGTCACAGCACTGTGTTTCTATTGGAGTTACTACACACGTAACATCTGTTTAATTTCCTTTTGGTTCACGTCATGCTGCTTGAAGGTTGGTGCCTAATGCATACCCTTCGGTCGGCCTTTTTGACCCCAATGGGAACTTTAATTCATAAAATAAACTCAATTTTGTATTTGGTACGACTTGAAAAAAAATCAGCTGAACCCAAAAACTCATCAGCAGTGTTTACTGAGGTCATCAAAACGACTTGCTGTAGTCCAAACTGTGCATCAGATTGGGGGAGAAAAGGGGACACTCCATTAAAATTCATCAAGATTAAACAAACACTTCCCATGTGACCATCTCAGCTCCACCTGACAAAACTACAGGGGACCGACGTTCTTCTCAAGAAGAATTTCAGGTCCTTGCTGTCATTAGTTTCCTCACAAAAATCCTTTAAGGGATGAAAGTAGGCTTGTTTTTAGATGTTTCTCTAGCATCTTTATTTTTCTTTTTTTTTTGAGGGGCCATTTTATAAATTCCATTATCTAGAAAACTACTGGAGCTTGGTCCTTCACAATTTTAGGGTAAATATCTGGTACTGTGGCTCTATAAATATGGACTCTCAGGAGTGCAGCTCATGGAATGATGGATGCTTGAATTCCCTAAAAATTTGGATGTCTGATCTCTGACAGCAGATTTGAAGGCCTGTAGAAACCACAGTTTGCAGGTAGGGGACTGAGTTTTGATTTACAGCTTCTCATATACAAGACAGAATATTGTCTCGATACATGCTCAATCATCCAGGTAAGGAAATCCCAGAAAGTTGATTCTGTTCATCTGGACATTGTTTTCAGTGGGAGAAACATTTCATCACTCATCCAAGTGACTTCTTCAGTCTCAGCTGACTGCAGGTTTCCCCAACCTTATAAACAGTACATTTGCATAATGACCGAAACTAGAACCACTGACTAATAATGAGCCGTGAGGTCAGTTTCATGATCATTAATATGCAAATTGTCATACACTATATTACTCTGTTTGTGCCTGGGGACCCGATCCTTGGGGTGGACCAATTTTTGGCATAGTGTGTTTTGGGGTTTGAAAGCCACAGAGACGCAGTGTTTTGAGAAAATGCGTTTCAGCTCTTCTGATACTCCTGACACATAAGGGATCACTACAGGTTTTCACTTAGGCAGCGGTTGTCCTTCTCTCCTGGATCGCCTGGAGCATTCTTTAGATGCCTTCCCAGCTTTGACAAATGTCCAGCTGGGATAACCACATTTACTCAGGGCATTTTTGATATGATGTTGTTCTGCTTCCCTGGCTGCTGTGTCTGTGGGCATGGTGTTCGCTCTGTGTTGTAGCGTCCTGATGACACCTAGTTTGTGCTCCAGTGGATGATGAGAATCAAACCTTAAACGCTGATCTGTATGTGTTGGTTTACGGTACACATCGACTTTCAAATATCCCCCAACACTGATGGAAATTTGACAGTCTAAGAAAGCTAACTCGACATTTTTCATATCCTCCCTGGTGAACTTGATGCGTTTGTCCACCGAGTTAATGTGATCCATGAATTGTGGTACGTCCTGAGATTTGATTTTCACCCAGGTGTCATCCACATACCTGAACCAATGGCTCGGTGGTGTTCCAGGATAGGATAACAGAGCCCTCTTTTGCACTTCCTCCATATACAAATTGGCCACAATGGGTGAAACTGGGGAACCCATGGCACACCCATGTTTCTGCCTGTAGTACTGGCCCTTGTATGTGAAATATGTGGATTAAAGAGCAAGAGCAGACACACTTGGTCAGTGTTGAGGGTGGCTCTGTTGCTGAGGGTGGGGTCATCCTGTAATCTTTTACGAACTACCGCCACTGCTTCAATAACTGGAACACAAGTGAAAAGAGATGTAACATCATACGAGACCATAGTTTCATCTGCCTCCATAATGACGTCTCTCACCTTCTCCACAAAATCCAAAGTGTTCTGAATGTGGTGTTTGGAGCTGCCTACCAACGGGTTGAGGACCGAAGCCAGAAACTTTGAGATGTTATACGTAACCAAGTTGATCATACAGACAATGGGTCTTAAAGGTACGCCCTGCTTATGTATCTTAGGTAAACCATACAGACTTGGTGTAGCTTCCCCTGGGTATAACCTGTGGTATGAGGTCCAATCAATAGTGTTGTCCTGCTCTAACTGCTTTAGACAATCTATCACTCTCTTCCTGTAATCGCTACCTGGATCTCACGGCCCATCATTACAGTAGATGTCTTTCTGAAAGTGCTGTAACTAAGTTTAAGGAAATGATTCCTCCACTGTTACCTTCTTCGATGCCATGTGCCAAAAAAATGCAGAGCAACTACCTAAAGTTCTCTCCCACACAGAGGTAGATTACCTTGTTAATAATCCTAAATATGCATTGTGTACGACTCTGGATACTTTGGCTCCTCTGAAAAAAGGAGCTTTAAATCAAATGCCCGACTCCGTGATGTAATTCAGAAGTGTGTGCCTTAAAGTAGATAACTCGTAGGCTGGAGAGTAAATGGCCTTGCACTTATTTAGAAGGCGCTTGTTTGACTTGGAAAAATAGTTTGTTGGTCTATAAAAAAAGCACTCCCCAGGTTTCTTTTCAGCACTGTAGCTAGGTTGAGAAAGAGTCAGAGCTCTGTTGAGCCAAGCACTACTTTAACTTTAACTAGTACTGACTTAATGAATTTCTTCACACATAAAATTTTAACCATTAGAGAAAAAAATATTCACAGGCATCCCACTGATGTATCATTAAATATAGCAACTTTTAAAACTGCTGATATTTATTTAGATTTTTTCTCCCACAGAATATGCTATGTCCAGATGAACAGAATCAACCTTCTGGGATTTCTCTCTGATCGATTTTTCCGAATTAACTTAACAATTACTTCTTCCAAACCATCAACATGCCTGCTTGACCTCTGTCCTACAAGACTGCTCAAAGAAGTCTTACCAGTAATTAATACTTCAATTTTAAATATGACCAGTCTATCTTTAATAATGGGATATGTACCACAGGCCTTTAACCCTTTCATGCACGGTAGTCACTACAGTGGACAGCTATTCAAAAGCCATTTTCTTTAATATGCATGTGTTTTGTTGCTATACATATAAAT
>VUQI01030764.1:8852-21038 GCA_015106735.1 Paratilapia polleni
GAGACAGAGACAGACAGACAGAGACAAAGAGAGAGAGACAGACAGACAGAGACAAACAGAGAGAGAGACAGAGAGAGACACAGATAGACAGAGAGACAGAAAGAGACAGACAGAGACACAGATAGACAGAGACACACAGAGACAGAGAGAGAGACACACAGAGACAGAGAGAGACAGAGACAGACAGACAGAGACAAAGAGAGAGACACAGACAGACAGAGACAGACAGAGACAGACAGAGACACAGATAGACAGAGAGAGAGACAGAGACAGAGAGAGACAGACAGAGACAGAGAGAGAGACAGACAGAGACACAGACAGACAGGCAGAGAGAGACAGATATACATGATGAATTGGAGCTCAGACACGTTCAGAGAAAAAAAAAAAAAAAAAACTTCACTGACTGTTGAATCAGGAAGTCTAAAAACAACATTTTCAGAACATCTGCATCATAAAAACACACACACACACTCCCAAGTGTACTGACCGAACACGTGGTATCCCAGCACACAGGTGTAAGTCGCCCAGTCGATGTCTTTACACTCAGAACGATTTCTGATGAGTTTACAACCGTTTGGAACATCCCCTGAAAACACACACCTGTCAGCACACATTACTACAGTACAACAATAAAATACTACAGTATTATAGTTTACAGGACACAGTACTGCAGTGTCAGAGCCTGTAATCTGAGAGTACTCACAGTAGAGGATCTCGTAGTCCCCAGAGTTGGACATGATGTAGTTGTTGTCAGGCGACCAGTCCAGGTGAGTGATGTAGCTGGAATGTCCCTGCAGAAACAATCAGATAACTCATGAACACACCTGAACATCCTCACCACCCCAGCTGGAAACTCTGGGAGTTGTAGTTCTTCCTACATCCTACGTTATATTGTTCTCTAAACATTATATCAAATTATATTAAATGTGCACACAGACTGAGCCTACGTTTGAATTCAGTTTTTATCTTTAATCTTCAAGCTGCAGCTGAGAGAAGAAAAACTCAAACTGTCCTTTAAAGATTCATTTAATGAAATACTGGATTATAATCCATCAGATTCTCCATGTCTGAATGACAGAGCTGTGATATTGATCAGTCTGTTAACTCACACAGTCACATTTTTTATTTCCAGGCTTCAAACAGGCTAAGCTTTATTAATACAGCAGCTCTCTTCCAGTCTCACTGACCAAAGAGCTTAAAACACACACTTTTAATCCTATACTACTCTGCAGAGCTTTTCCTCTCACACACACCACTGCTTTGTCTGCAGCAGCTGTTACTTTCAGTCTGTATTCTGTGTTTAACCTCTTCATATTTTCCTCAAGTTTCATCTTCCTTTGTAAAATCAGCTGCTCTGCTACCAATACACTTCCATCCATGTTTGTGATTGGTCGGATGCTGCCAGCTCCGCCCCTTTCATATGAACGTGCAGGGGAAACCCTGGGTTAATTTAGTGAGCTGATAACCAGCTTCATGTGACTGCTGATGTCAGGGTAAGTGGATCCAGATTACAGAAGGATATCCTGGATATGATGAACTCACTTTGTAGTATAGGCCTCTGATCACCTGACCCCCCCGATCACAGACCATAAACTCAACCGGGACTTATTTATCCAATCAGAAACTGTCTACTACAGGTGAGAAGCACCTTGAGGGTCAGAGCTCGGACATGTGAGTCTTTTTAACTTCAAATCGAAAATTAAAACTGAACTAAATTAACTAAATGATGCAACGGCTGAAGACTCTCTCATAATTTAAATAAATGATTAAATAAATATGAATAAATTCCTGAAACAGGATAAATATTCAGTTTCATTCATTTAGTTCACTCACTGTGCATTTCCCGTAGCGGCTGTACTTGCGTCCTCGCTCTGAGACATTGTAGAGGTAAATGAAGTTATCATGAGAGCCAACAGCCAGCATGCTTCCATCTGCAGAGAGAGACAGAGAGTTGCATGCTGGGATCTGTAGTCCTCTTGTAACACTGATGGTCTTCAGTTTAACCTGCGTCCACATTCAGGGGCTGCATCCCATTAAGGACACCGTATTCGAAGGCGGGTATTTTAGATTATGAACGTCACTAAGATCTGCTCTCATCAGCTAATAACCATGATGACATCAGCTGACAGGATGCAGCTGGACACCTTTGGACAATTGAGAAATGGACACAAAAATCTCTTTTAATTTACTTTAATTAATTAACTTACTGTTGGAAGATGCTTCATGCCGGCATGAAGCCGTGCACACGTAACATGCAACTGTTACGCTGCGTTAGCCAACAGCAATGTTAACATTAGCCAGGAAACAGGTGGCATCCGTAAAGCGAACAGTAGTAGAAGTTACCTGATTTACTTGAGTACTTTAGTATTTATAATTTATGCGACTTTCTAAACTCAGATGGAAATTTTTATGTATTTCAGCAAATTTGTTGGACAGCTTCAGTTATTATTCAGATTGTGACCTTCACATCCCGTAAAAAATGAGCTGAGCGTGAACGTCTGACAAACTGAAGAGAAACTGGACGAATGCTCGTGCATTTGTTTTCTCTGACATCAGCTGGGAAACGCCTCGCAGTTGAAAACGGGTGACGTTCACATGTCTGCAAGGTACGCGGCTGGTTAACAGTTCGGACGCAGCCCCCCGAACACGTTAGCTCCACCCACCAACAGAGAAGCGCATCACTGACAGCTGCTCGTTCCCATCGGTGTGGATCCCCACCAAGTCTGTGGTCTCAGCATCCAGAACAAACCACCTGACATAGACCAGAGTTCACAGGTCAGAGGTCACACATACAGGGAAATCATCACTGAGTTTGGCTTAAAAATCTGCACTGACTTTCCTATGTGTGTTCCTATGGCGACCACAGCACCACTCGGATGGAAGTCTGCACAGTGTCCATGTTCCTGAGGAGAAGACAACGCTGTCAATCATCAGTCAATAATCAATCACCCGTCTGCCGTCATCACGCCCCCTTACCTCCAGCGTGCGACTCCACTGCAGGCTGTGATCGGCTGAGTTCCAGAGGCAGACGAGTCGGTCCTGAGCGCACGTCAGAAACAGCTCTCTGGACGGGTGAGCCGCCAAACCCCACAGCTCATCTGTGTGGCCCTGAACGCATCACAACACAGAGACCCTGAACGCAGATACAGTGACCCTGAACACATCACAACACAGAGATACAGAGACCCTGAACGCATCAGGACATTTGGTCATTCGTATCCTGAAAGTCAGATTTTGAATTTTCGGTGGCTTTCTGGCCACTGAGGTGTATGCGATCATGCATATCATGTGACTTCCTGTTCCTGCTGCTGTCCCTGTTCTCTGTGCTCTCCTCAGATGGCTGACCTTCTTCGATCCTGTTTGCCATCACTTCCTGGAGATGTTTCACCCACCTGGACCTCCACCAGGAAGCCGTCATTGAAGGTTCCTCTCAGGATGAAGTTACGAGATGTTCCAACCAGAAACTCGTCCCCCTTCCCCTCAGATACCGCTCTGATGGTTCCGTATTGATCTGGGACCTGTGGGGACAGTCATGTGACCTTCACTGATGGTTCAGGTTTGTGATGATGATGTAATCACACTGAAAATAAGTGTTTCATGAAGTCATGTTTTCAGATCTGTGTGTATCTATGTGTGAGTGTTTGTGTGTGTGGGTGAGTGCATGCGTGAGTGCACGCGCGTGTGCGTGCGTGACCTCGATCTCTCGGTCGGCTCGCAGTTCGTGGTCCCACAGGATGATTTTTCGGTCTTTGCTTCCTCCGGTCAGCAGTGTGCCACTCCTCATCTCACACATACAGAAAACACTTCCTTCGTGACCTTTGACCTGCCGACTTATCTGAAAAGCTGCATGTGCACATACACGCACGCGCGCACACACACACACAGAAAGAAAAACTGAGTTTTGATTAAAGTTTCATGCTTTGTTTTTTCAGCCTGAACACTGAAACAGGAAGTTAAACAGGAAGATCCTGCTGAATGGTACGTCCTGTTCGTACTGCACCTAAATCAGAGTTACAGATAGATCACGGATCACCTCATCGTTACAACCCTTTATTTGTGACTCCTCCTCCTCAAGGTGTCGCATGACTTTAAGCTTTAACCGTTTTTTTTTTTTTACTGTTAAAAACATAAAACTACCATGTGACCCATCACTCTGACCTCTGAACAAAAAGAAAAATAACATTTAACCATGAATCTGTAAACATATCTCACACACACACACACACGCATTTCTAAAATAACAACCAGCTGTGGTTCAGAAGAAGAAAGAGAGCAGAATCATTTCTCAGAATTTCTTCTAATGAAATCATTGATTTCATGCATTTACAAACATTTAGAAAATCAGAGCACCTGAGTGACTGTGATGATCTCACAGGAAGTTTAAACGGGTAAATTTATGAAAAACTGCTTTAAACGTGTTCAGTTTCTCCAAGTTTATCAGTGTTTTGATGTAGCAGTTCAGAAAACAACCACCAGGAGTCAGTAGATCATAATGAAAACACTTCCTGCTTCTGCAGATTTCTTCTAAAAACACATTTCCTCAGACTTCCTGCCTGCTGGGGTTTCACCTGAGGGCTAAAAAATGTTTTCACCTTCAACGTCTTCTTTCATCCATTTGACCCATTCTGAGAAAAATTAGTTAAAGAACTTCAGTAGAAAATCGCTTAATCCCTGGCATCACTTCTCTGAAAACCAGTTGAACAACTTGACAAAAACCATTACTGAAACTGGGCCAACACACACACACACACACTCTCTCCCTATTCTTCTTCTGTGGTTTTTCTTTGGTGTCAGAGTGAGATATTAGCAGGATTCTGAAGCTGTTCTCGTGATGTGGTTAAAATCGAACTGTTCGCTCTGCTGCGTGTCTCTTTCTGTGATCTGAATCTGTCTGAAACTGATGATGAAGTCTGTTTCAGCTTCGTGCTGAAGCTCTGAAGGGTTAAAACCTGTCGGGATCTGTCCTCCTGCAGAGATGCTGATGGACTTGTGACAGAAACGCTTCAGGGCAGATACGACCGCAAACTAACTCATTAAACAGGCTGATCTTATTTCATTAACAAGATGAATGGTGTTTGACTCACAATGAAAGTATGCACAAAGTTTTCCTTACGGTGTCTCAGCTTGTTTGGTTTCACTGAAAAAAATCTGCTCCGAACCTCCCAGTGACGTGCATTAAATCTGTTTATCTTCACCTGTATTTACAACAGCAGCCCCGGCCCCATGTTACCTCTGGGTCCCTTCCCGGTCGGGGTCTCAGCAGAGCTCCTGGTCCAGACCAGCAAGACTCCTCCAGAATCTCCAGTGATGATGTCTCCAGTACTCAGAAAGGCCAAACACTGGACAAACTTCGGCTTCTCATATTTCTGAAAAGACAACAAAAACCAGTTAGACAGCCGAGTTAGAAGAGTTAGACCAGGACTACACAGTTAGACCAGGACTAGAGAGGTGGTCCTGAAACACAAAGTAAGACCAGGACTACAGAGGTGGTCCTGAAATACACAGTTAGACCAGGACTACAGAGGTGGTCCTGAAATACACAGTTAGACCAGGACTACAGAGGTGGTCCTGGACTACACCGTTAGACCTGGACTACAGAGGTAGACCTGGACTACACAGTTAGACCAGGACTAGAGAGGTGGTCCTGAAATACAAAGTAAGACCAGGACTACAGAGGCAGACCAGGACTACACCGTTAGACCAGGACTACAGAGGTGGTCCTGAAATACACTGTTAGACCAGGACTAGAGAGGTGGTCCTGAAATACACTGTTAGACCAGGACTAGAGAGGTGGTCCTGAAATACAAAGTTAGACCAGGACTAAAGAGGTGGTCCTGAAATACAAAGTTAGACCTGGATTACACCGTTAGACCAAGACTAGAGAGGTACAATAAAAAGTTAGACCTGGACTACAGAGGTAGAACAGGACTACACTGTTAGACCAGGACTAGAGAGGTGGTCCTGAAATACAATGTTAGACATGGACTAGTCCAGGACTAGAGAGGTGGTCCTGAAATACAATGTTAGACCAGGACTACAGAGGTAGACCTGGACTACACCGTTAGACCAGGACTAGAGAGGTGGACCAGGACTACAGAGGTAGAGTAGGACTACACTGTTAGACCAGGACTAAGAAGTTTAAAGCGGTGGAGTTGGACTAATGATTTAGACTAGGCCTGGTGGACCTGGGCTTCATTTAAGATAAACTTGAGCCTCAGACAGCGATTGAAACTTTAAAGTCGGTCAGGTCCTTTTTCTCTTCTGTTAACAAAATGAAAACAGTCTCAGTTTAAAAAGCTCAAAGTCTCTGATGTTTGTTCACTGCTGGATGGTTTGTTTCGTTTCATTAAACTGATGCTGCAAAGGTTTCTGTTGGATCTGAAACAGCCGGAGTGAAGAAACAATCAGGTTTATATAATCGGTATAATTCTGTGATAAACTTGTAATCTGAAGGGTGGTTCTTTCGTCTTCAGCCGAGTGGAGCTTCCTGGTCATCTGTACATCCAATTCCTCACTTCAAGTCTCCACTCCACCAAACCTCAGTCATGTTTTTATTGATTTAATGCTTCTTTAACAGCAAACTGAGGAAACTGATTGTTTTCCTAATGATCAGTTTTCTGATTAATTTCCTTTCACACAATGCCTTCAGTACATTTCTCAGAAAATAGGTCTGCTGCAGAAATCAATTTTTCACTTCAGTTCAATGTTTTTTTAACTTGTTAGGGTTTATTGACAATAGGTGCATTTGTTAGGGTTAGTTAACTGACAAAACCTGCACAAACAGCAGCGGCTGCAGAGAAATGCAGGTTCAGGTTCTCCTTAAAACTCGGGCTTTACACCTCGAAATAACTTGTCGGTCTGTCTTTGTTTCAGGTCAAACTATTTAATCTGAGTCACTTTGTGTACTCAGATCAGATCTGAACTCAGTGTGATGTACAGTATGTTTAGTTTATGAAGCAGAATCACCACCTCACGGCTGTATGCCTCTGCCAGCCAGTCAAGTTATAGTTTACCTCCATTACAGTCCAGACTTCACCCCTAACCTTTGGAATAATAAAGGTTATATTTTCTTAATTTCATCCAATTAAACTTAACTCAGAAAGTAAGGAAACTTGTGTTTGGTTGATTATTTCTTTGTTGTAACAATGCTTCTTGGCAATAAATCTCATACCATTGGAAAGCCTGTTTATTTCCCTTTAAATGGTGCCATATTTGTAAGGAAAATGCATTTGTGGGTTGAGCAGCGGAGTTTAGTATGTGGGTTGCACCCATGAAGAACTTGCCAAATCTTCTCTGCCAAACAGCTTATTCTGCTATTGACTCTTGTTTGGTGCCTTTTATTGGATTGGATGAACACAAATTTCCGTACTTTTTGTGCTAAGTTTAGATATTTGTGTGAAATTTTGCCGTAACTGGCAAATAAAATTTTAAGTTATGGTAAAAAATTGGATTTGTGAGGTCACAGAGACCTTTGAAATCCAATCAGTTCATCCTCGAGTCCAAGTGGACATATGGAGGAAATTACCTGAAGACATTCCCATTATATAACACTAACACTGTGATGGACGGATGGCTGGACTGTCACAAAGGCCGAACAACCATCACTGAAACAAAGCAGTGAATTTTATAAAGTTAGCAGTGTTAAACTGTTTTTAACCCCTCCTGTTCTTGCAGTAGCAGTCCAAGAGTCTTTAATTGGTGCATGGGTGTCACTGCACAAAACCCTATTTTTACTAGTTCCACCAAATAGTGCTCCTTTAGCCTCTGTGCATTTACAACATATGTCTGCTATATTTTTACTATTAACTTGGCATGAGTTCCATATGTTCACAATAACTGGAGAGCTGAAGACTTGGCTTCACTTTCTGTTTGTTATGGGCCCCCTTAAAGGTGGGATTCTTGTAAAAAATGTCTTGGACCGGGCAGCACCGATATATTCATTTTGTCCCAGTGATTAAGAAGCTTCATAATCTGCATTCTTGGTAGGGCATCAGTATCTCCCTTCAACCTGACCGTATTGCTCTCTCGAATATTTTAGTTGTCAATACCAAGCACCTCCAGTATCCATTTTTCCAGAAAAGGTAGTGCTCTGATCCTTCAGGCCCCTCCTGCACATTTACAGCCTCAGGTTCTTCACTTGTGATCTTGTGTCCAAGTCTGTAAGTTTTATTCTCCTACTACAGGCCAGGTAACTTCAGGGTTTTCTGTATTACCAAGGAAGTTTGCTTCTCACCAGGGTACATCACCATGGTAACTCATGCTGCAGACCTAACCTGCTCTGATGCAGGATATATTCCAGGTTAGAGAACAGTTGTGAAATCACCGCCTAGTAACCTATAAGACCCCTGTAAAATAGTGTCACCGTTCCTGGTAGAAAGAAACAACTTTATTCCTTCATTTTTATTTTTTTAACAACATTTTCATTGTTCTATAGCCTTCACATATGAACGGGGCACCTGTCTGTACTTGCTGACCTTGTATCAAATGTGCACGTAGACTAAGCCTACGTTTGAATTCTGTTTTTATATTTAATCTTTACTCTCAGACCGTTCAACACCAGCGAGGCTGCAGCTGAGAGAATAAAAACTAGAACTGTTTCACACACATCTAAACATTAATTTAATGGCATACTCAGTTGTAATCCATGAGATTTTCTTGTGTTTTAATGACTCAGCTGTGATTCTCTTAACTTAGTCAGCATTTTTTACTGACTTTCCTTCTTAGCCTCAAATAGGCTAAGCTTTTTTAATATAGGAGCTCTTTCCTACTTTTACTGACCAGCACACTTAAAGTGCACACACATTCATACTACTGATTTATCTGTAGCAGCTGTGTTGCTTTCAGTCTGCATTTCGTGTTTAACCTCTTTATATTTTTCTCATATTACAGTTTTATCTTCCTTTGTGCAATCAGCTGCTCTGCCGGCAATAGACCTGTCCGTTCTATAAACCCTGGGTTGACTTATGGAGTTGATAACCACCTTCATGTGACCACTTAGACTGCCTGCCAGTGTCAGGGTAAGTCCAGTCAGGTAACAAACACATATCCTGGGTATGTTGAACTTGCTTCAAGGCTCTGTACTTTAGTTTGCAACATTATCACCATGACCACATCATCCTCAGCCTCACCCTCAGTCAATAATCACAGTTGTGTTTGTGACATCATTCAGTGCAGTCCCTTATCTCTTTCCTCATTTCTGCTATGGCTGCCATAAGTCTGTCCCATTTAGACTTCATGGTATTAAACACCACCAGCATGCACCCTCATCTGGTACACCTTCCAAACCAAAGTTAGTTAGCTTTGACTGATTTGTTGTTTTCACCTGCAGGTTTTACCAGAGGTCACCATCACAAAGTCCAGAAAGGCTTGCAGATAAAAATGTTCACAGAAGTGTTTCTGCAGTAATTCAGCAGCAAAGCATGTTTAACAGGCAGCCGCCACAACCAGAAGTCCCTTAAGGATTATTTTTAACTACAGGTGTTGATCATGGATCTTTGAGAGATTACTTTAATCAGCAGATAAAAACACACTGTATGCTGCTCAGTGCTGAGCAGGGTTAGACGTAAACTGCATAAACTCACCCCAAAGATTCCCTGTTTACGTGCCAGAGAGTTCCCATTCCAGGTCCAGAAGAAGATGTGGGACTTCCCACATGTGACGATGGTGTTCGGGTCTGTTGGGTGGAACTCCACGACCAGGACCACCTCATTAGTGGTCTGTAAGAACATCGCATAGAGTTTCAGACCAGTTAGAGCAAGCTGGTCTAGAGGGCAATAACAAAAAACGAAATTGCAAACAAAAGAAGAACACTGAGAAACGCACAGTAACAAAAACATGGGTTCACCTTGATCTCAGCAATCTTTGACTTCTTCTGCCAATCCCAAACTGTCAACATGTGATCGTTACAGTCATCAATTACGCTCAGGTGCTGACCAGAGTCCTGAGAGACAGACAGAGAGATGGGAAGGATGATGGTTCAGAGATCTGGGAACATTTAAAGACATTTTGATGCATACACCTTCAGTCATCTGATAACTACAGTTCCCATAGTGCACCTGGTTGATACTCACAGCTTTGGAGAAACCCAGAGAGCCAACACCTCGTTCAAATGTTCCCAAACCAATGACCTGCAGAGTGGACAGACTGACGCTGTCCCAGACACGAACGTGAGGCTGCAGCGCCTGAAGAAGACGACAGTACCCTCATTAATGTCGCTGTTTGGTGCTATACTTGGTTTTTAAAAAGTGTTAAAGTCATCAGAGGTCTGGTTTTAGTCTTGGTTTAGATGAGGGTTAGGGACAGACTCATACTTCACGTTTTGTTAGTCTAAAGTTTGACTTTAAAGACGTGGTATCTGTCCTTACCCGTCCATCTTTGTCCACTCCTGCGAGCTGTCCTGTGGCGATCCGGATCTTATCGGGATGGATGGCCAGACTGAGAAACACACAGAGAGCAGCTCACTCACCTGTCACCACAAACAGCCAATAAGAGAGCAGCAGGTAATATAGAGTTCTTTTTCACCATTTGACACAGTCGGTGTGTCCGAGGTAATGTCTCTGAGTCCTCTCCTCATAGTTAAACAGAACCACAACCGATGCAATGAAGTAAACAATCTCTCCGGTTGGAAGGAGGTAGATGTTCGCTCTGCAGTCTCTTCCCCGGTAACCGTACCTGCATGAAGTCAAGGAAACACCTGGACAACAGCTGGAGATGTACTGAGATTTACTGAAGGTCTACTAATGAGCAGCCAAGGAACATGTGAGGATCTGTGAAGGCTGTGTTCTACTGATGTTTAGACTTTGTGTCTCCTCAGTGGTTATACTGTTATATGCAGATGACACTCAGCTGTTTGTATCATCTCAGCTTCCTTCCCCAAACCCACATCAGCCTGATATCAAAGTCTGAAAGATCTAAGATCTATGGTCTGTCCTGAGATTTAAATAAACACACAGTCTGCTATGCTGGATTTTAAATTCTACATTTAAAGTCATATTTGGAAGCAGTTTTATATAAAGCAGTTTATAATGATCACCACTAAGGGTAAGAGTGCCCCCTGTGTGCTAAGTTAAGGATACACCCATTCCAGCTTGAGTCGTTCTGGAGGAAGTTCAGTCCGAACGTCGTCGTAATTCTCCACGTCTGAAGGGATGAACATGGTGATCGGTCGACCACGCATGAACATCTTAATCGCATTCCCCTCTGAAACAGGAGACAGACACTCATCAGAGCAGTCCAACCCCAGCCCATTAAGTCCTAACCTGTAAGCCCTAACTCGTTAAGTCGTAACTCATTAAGTCCATCAGAGTTTGGAGTCTCGCTGGTCGAGTTTTTGGTGATCTGGTAAATCATACTACAATGATTGTAGCGTACGTATGTATATTTATATGTTCCCTATCTCATCCTAAACGACTCCACCAATCTTGATGAAACTTTGCATAAACACTGCCTACGGCACTTAGTGCCAACATCTATATGGCGTCCCAGAAGGTTGATTCTGTTCATCTGGACGTAGCGTATTCTGTGGGAGAAACGTTTCGTCACTCATCCGAGTGACTTCCTCAGTCTCAGCTGACTGCAGGTTTCCCTGACCTTAGAAACCAGTACATTTGCATAATGACTGAAACTAGAACCATTGACTAACAATTGGCTGTGAGGTCAGTTTCATGATCATTAATATGCAAATTGTCATGACCATTGATCAATGGCCATGAGTACCATTCACAGAGAGTTGGGGAATGGCTGACATCACAGCATTGTAAGATGGTGAAAGATGCACTCTAAGGCCCCCTCCTCAGTTCAGAGATGGTTGTTCCCATTTCACATAAATGGCTTCCTTGACTCCCCGCTCAAACCAGCGTTCCTCCCTGTCCAGGATGTGCACATCCTCATCACTGAAAGAGTGGCCACTGGACTGTAGATGTAAATATATTTGCCGTGAATTATACATCGGGGAAGCCAAACAACCTCTGGCTAAGCGGATGGCACAACATAGAAGAGCTACCTCGTCAGGCCAAGACTCCGCAGTATATTTACACCTGTAGGCCAATGGCCACTCGTTCAGTGATGAGGATGTACACATCCTGGACAGGGAGGAACGCTGGTTTGAGCGCGGAGACAAGGAGGCCATTTACGTGAAAAGGGAACAACCATCTCTGAACCGAGGAGGAGGCCTTAGAGTACATCTTT
>VUQI01030765.1:0-15379 GCA_015106735.1 Paratilapia polleni
ACCAATTGAGCATCCTTTAAACACCACAGCCTACCTGAGTGTTGTTGCTGACCACGTCCATCCCTTTATGACCACAGTGTTCCCATCTTCTGATGGCTGCTTCCAGCAGGATAACACACCATGTCACAAAGCTCAAATCATCTCAAACTGGTTTCTTGAACATCACAATGAGTTCTCTGTACTCAAATGGCCTCCAGAGTCACCAGATCTCAATCCAATAGGGCACCTTTGGGATGTAGTGGGTGTATGTAGGATGTTCAGCCGACAAATCTGCAGCAATTATGTGATGCTGTCATGTCAATATGGACCAAAATCTCTGAGGAATGTTTCCAGCACCTTGCTGAATCTGTGCCATGAAGAATTAAAGCAGCTCTGAAGGCAAAAGGGGCTCCAAACCGCTACTAGCAAGGTGTACCTAATAAAATTGTCGCTGAGTTTAGTTTCTACTTGGTTTGGATCCAGAGGGACACATGTACAAACTTTAAAGAAACCTCAGTTTTTTAATGCCAAAATGTTAATAGCATTGTTTTGGTAGGGGTTAAAAAAAAAGAAAAACAAAAAAACTAGAAACTAGAAAAAAATAGCAAACTGAAGGACAGAGTGTTTGAAAAGGCCTGGGGACCCTATAAATAAAATATATAAATATTTGGATTGTGGAGAAAGTTATTCAGAATTATTATTTGCAGTATTTAGCTGATTTTATTGTTTTTTTTAATGCAAATTCTGATAATTTTTTAAAAGCATTTTTTTTCTGGGAATGACTTGTTTTGTAAGTAGATTGTCAACTGTCATGTTTTCATAGAGAGGACGGCCTTTTGTGATCTGGTTTCTCTCAGGTTGTTAATTTTCCTCAAATCAATAAAAAATATAGCTGAAAAAAATTTAAAAAATATTTTACTGCAGTATTTCCCCTTTTAAGGCAGAGATGATTAAAAGTGGCATGAGTGGAGCCAGCAGTATTTGTTACCTGGGTGTAGCGGGGGCTGGGGTCCCTGTAGGCTGAGAGGGGCCCCTGCTTTCAGAGTCAACCAACGTAGCGAGTACCACAGTGGCCTCGAGGACCACGTTCTCCACAGAGAAGCACACAGGCCTGCAAACAGTGTAAATTCCAGTGACAGAAATCCATTTACTTTGTCTCTTGTGTTTTATTCACCAGTACTTTTCGCTGCTTAGCAGCCAACATACCATAACTCGTCACGTGGTAAAGTGACTGGTGATATAATCAGGCTCAGTAGCCACAGACTAAAAAGGTTAATGAATTTTTCAGTCTGGCTGGTGTTAATTACACAATCAGTTTAGAGTGTTTGTTGCACTGCACCACACAGCCTCTGTAACTTGAGTAATGAACACCACTCAAGCTAATGATAATAACAAGAAAACGTACTTTCCTGGAGAGCCAAAGTGAACCAACACTGGAAGGCAATGCGACTCCGCAAAAGACAGTAAACCCTGACAAAAACAGAAAAGCAACAATTGAGTTTAAGTTTGGGGGTAGCATCATGACATGTTTACTATCATCAGGCTGGAGACAAACATCAAATTAAGGCCAACTAAAACTTAAAGCCTAGTTTCTAATCCACCCAAACCCGATTTTCCAAAACCGACAGGAACAAGACGACTAGGCTGGCTAATGAGGAGCCTCACAGCAGGATGCCCAAGTGACATTCCAAGACATTAGGGACAAGAGTTGTGGGTGTTAATGCAGGTCAAGTCTCATTACGTGGACGTACACAGACTGTTCGTCCAAATTTCCAAATGGCCAACCAAAACCTTCAGCTTTGTTTTCTAAGCCAAGTAATTTTGCATTACTGAGCACGCTATTCTAAACATTACACTTCTCTGAGCTTTTTCTGCTACTCAAATTATAAATAGTTTAAGATCAACCTTTAAGTGGCCCATAAAATCCAAACTCATTCCTACTTGGCTTGAATGTTTATAATAAAGCATGCAATGTGTAGCCTATAATTTCTGCAACTCAACTTCAATTACTTTTTCTACGTAGTGGAGAGTCACTTAGGTCATGCTATCTTTGCTATAAAGATGAGTCACAGCACTGAGGGGAAAGTTCACATGAAAATTATACCGAGAGCCGGGTACTGGGCAAGAATATGACCTCTTAGACATGAATTGCCCCCCTAATGAGCCAGCCTCACTCTCACTCTGTGCGTACACACCACAAACATAATATTCTCATGTGACTGGAGAAAGGACGCCTCCAAAAATAACCCGGTTACCCTCAGCTCCTTCAGACAGAAGGTTATGTCCGAGTCCACTCCAGCCTGAAAGTAGTCAAACTCGTCTGGGTGTAAGGACATCTCAGTGTACATCATCTTCATGTGATCTGTCACACAGGTACATCCAAGTCAAACAGTGTCTGTTATAGTGTTTGGTTTAATGTGGTTAACGAATTGAACATGCAGTATGTCAGGAAGTCTTATGCTGATCTCAAAGCTGACGCAACTTTTTAAAGTGCTTTATGAGATGTGTCAGCCACAGTTTTGCCCTTGGACCTGAGCTAAATGATAGTCTAACATTAACTCACCATTTCTCCCCTCATTATAATTTCTCAGACTGACTCTCAGGGGAGTCATCGACAGAGTGACTTCCTCCTGAGACGTGTGGAAATGCATCACCATGTCGCCCAGAAGCCTGCAGAAACAGAGAGGAAAACACATGCAGACACATAGAGAATCAGCTCTGGCTACTGACTGATAACCGTTTTCCTGTGATCGTATATTTTTGGTGTTGTCTGAATTAATCTGACAGGCTGGAGTCAAAGTATGAAACCAAGTGGCAGCCAGCATGTATTGATTAGTTTCACAGTAAAAGGTTTTTATGTACTGATTGTGCAACAGAAGGGTGAGGTTCTAACTTGCAGATTAAAAACTGAAACACTAACCTAGCAGGAGCCTTCAGCACATTGGGACAGAGGTGTGAGGCAAACACTGCCTCCAGAGCCTCACTTTCCAGGAAACCTACATTGTAGGTTTTTGTTATGCCTAATACAAAACGACAGACAGGTCATTTGGTGCACACTGCCACCATGTGTTCAAAATGTGTAATGTACGCACACCTTAAAAACTGATGTAAAATAGTTATTTATACTGTTTCCTACCATGTCTGCAGAAAAACTGGACAATCACTCGATCACTGGCAGTGCTGACTGATATCCGGCATTGTTCCACATTACGCTCAATGGAAGTCAAACAACGGAAAAGTGGTAGCACAGACTCAAAAACACAGAGACACTGTTTAATCATAGAGGCTTAAAGGAACAGCATTTGCATGATGTGATGTTTGTGCCACGGTTCTAGTGCAGACCTAGTTTTATTAAACCTCCACTTCTGACTATGATGTTTCTGCCTACAAATGAAAAACCAGCATGACTGATATACCTTCATGACCAGCTTGCATTTGATTGTTTCACTGCCCTGCTCTGTGGCTGATTCCAGACTGTACTGCTGGAAGAACAGCGGTGAGAAGAGGAAGCAGGCATATGCAGAATGAGCAGAATTCACTGATCTCAGGGCCAGCTTTCAGAGAGAGAGAGAGAGAAATTACTTTGGAGGAAGAAAGGTGGTGAATGGAGCCTTAACACCTGGGGACTATTGATACAGAGGCTCTCATACACTAACCGGTCACTTTATTAGGTACACCTGTTCAACCGCTCATTCACCCAAACATCTAATCAGCCAATTACACGGCAGCAACTTAATGCATTTAGGCATGAAGTCATGGTCAAGACGACCTGCTGAAGTTCAAACCAATCATCAGAATGTGGAAGAAAGGTGACTTAAGTGACTCTAACAGAGTAGGTTGTTGGTACCAGAAGGGCTGTGAGTATTTCAGAAACTGTTAATCTGTGGGGTTTCTCCTACACAACCATCTGTAGGATTTACAGAGAATGGTCTGAAAAAGAGAAAATATCCAGTGACCAGCAGTTCTCTGGGTGAAAATGCCTTGTTGATCTCAGAGGTCAGAGGAGAACGGCCAGATTGCTTGGAGCTGATAGGAAGGCAACAGTAACTCAAATAACCACTCGTTACATCCAAGATATGTAGAAGAGCATCTCTGAGCGCACAGCATGTTGAACGTTGATGGGCTACAGCAGCAGAAGACCACACCTGGTGCCACTCCTGTCAGCTGAGAACAGGAAACTGAGGCTACAAATCACAGGTGCTCCATTTCTGCTGTGACATTCAGGTCGTAGGGTTAGAATTTGGCCTAAACAACACAAAATCATCAGCTCAAGCTGCTGCTGGTGGTGGTGGTGGTGGTGCAATGTCCTTTGGGATGTGGTGGAATGGGAGATTTGCATCATGGATGTGCAGCAACTGTGTGATGCTATCATGTCAATATGGACAAACATCTCTGAGGAATGTTTGCAGCACCTTGATGAATCTGTGCCATGAAGAATTAAAGCAGCTCTAAAGGCAAAAAGGGGATCCAACGCAGGACTAGAAAGGCGTACCTAATAAATTGTCCGATGAGTGTGAGATGACATGTAAGAGAGGAGGGGACAAGTAATACTGCTTTAAGGGGTCAGAACAAGATGTGATAACTGAGTTACAAACCGTCTCCTCACCCCTTTGACCATCGGGTCCAACCACAGTTCATCTCCAATCCGGGACAGCGCATGAATAGCCTTCCCAAATGCTGAAACACAACACAACCCAACCCCTCCACAGTTCAACGTTAACATCATACTGTTATTTACTCCCGTTACTATGACTTTAATATCCTTTTTCTCTCAATATCAATAAAGAAAAAACATCAAATATTTTTAAATAAATAAAAAAGTAGGCCCTAAAGCTAACTCATCATTAGCCATGTTAGCTACTTCAGCCAGGCTAGTCCTGTTGTTCATTCCAAATTCACAATTTCATGAGCTCAAACAACTCATATTAGGATTACAGTATTAAATGTATAATGTTTTAGAGCAAATTAAAGTCTGTATTCCTTCTGGGTGTTCTTTGTATCACCTTTTATAGAGTTTCCTTCCAGGACGCAGTTCATAGTTTCTTATGGCGGACACAGATCTATCTCCAGGCGCCTCATTAGCTTAGCTAAAACAGCACAAGAAAATGGCTTTGAGACACTTAAACAGTAGGTTTCTGTTTATAGTACAAATAACTCAGTCATAACTAATGAAAGATATTCATAGATTTGAACTTTTATAAGAGTTAGACTTCAGTGTTATAATAGTGTTTCGCAGGTAGTTTCAAAGCTGCTGTCAGTTCATGAAAGAAGCCAAAACCACATTTCTCATTTGTGTAATTACAGTATGGTTTCAGTGCTGGTAACATTCTGGTTAAAATTAATCAAAATTAGGAGGAGAAATCTTCAATAGCTAGGTTTAAGAAAACCAAAAAATGGCTCCTGGTGTCTGAGATGTGATGTTAGTGCCACCACACTTTATCTTAAAGAAGTATTGAAACCATTAAAAATGAAAGCAAGGACAAAAAATAAACAAGACATCTGTGCTGTGGCCAAACCACTGAAGTCACAAACTATTTAAAGTCATGTGAAAAAGACAGAAAGTTTACACAGGACTCTTAATTCCCTGTCGAAGAGCTCGCTTACTGCTTCCACAGGGAATTAAGAGGGTAAGTAGCAATGTTCAGAGAAACTGCAAAAAACCCCAAAGCTACATCTCAGACTCTACAGGCCTCAGCATGTTAAATGTTAAATGGCAGTACAATTAGAAAAAGACTGAACAAGTATGGCTTGTTTGGAAGGTTTGCCAGAAGAAAGCTTCTTCTCCTTAAATAGAGTATAGTAGCTTGGCTTGGGTTTGCAAATTTGCTTCTGAACAAACAAGACTTCTGGAACAATGTCCTTTGGACAGACGAGACCAAAGTCGAGATGTTTGGCCATAATGCACAGCACCAAACACAGCATATCAGCACAAACACCTCATACCAACTGTCAGCACAGTGGTGGAGGGGTGATAATTTGGGCTCATTTTACAGCCACAGGACCTGGACACCTTGCAGTCATTGAGTTGACCATGAACTCCTCTGAATACCAAAGTATTCTAGAGTCAAATGTGAAGTCATCTGTCTGACAGCTAAAGCTTGGCTCAAACTGGGTCATGCAACAGGACAATGATCCCAAGCACAGCAGTAAATCTACAACAGAATGGCTGAAAAAGAAAAGAATCAAAGTGTTGCAATGGTCCAGTAGAAGTCCAGACCTCAACCCGATTGAAATGCTGTGGTGGGACCTTAAGAGAACTGTGCATAAACAAATGCCCGCAAACCTCAATGAACTGAAGCAACATTATAAATAAGAGTGGACCACAACGATGTGAGATACTGATAAAGTCATACAGAAAACAATTATTTAAAGTTATTCCTGCTAAAGGTGGTTGTACAAGTTGTTGAACCATGGGGTGTACTTAGTTTTTCACAGTTAGAGTCGTGTCAAATCTTTATTTTCTCTGTAGTTACAATAATAGCTTCCCGTTACCCCAGACAGTCAGAGAATGATCCAACCATCTGTTTTCTTAACCAGTTATCCAACTCAGGGTTCGGGGGACTGGAACCTATCCCAGCTGTCATAGGGCGAGAGGCAGGGTACACCTTGGACAGGTCACCAGTCCATCACAGGGCCAGCACATACAGACAAACAACCATCCATGCCAACAGCCAATTTAGAATCACCAATTAACCTAACAAGCATATGTTTGGACTGTATGAGAAAGTTGGATTACCAGGAGAGAACCCATGCAGGCACATGGGATAACATGCAAACTGCACACACAAAGACCCAAGCTAGCCCTCAAATTAAAAATACAAGTCTCAAATATTTAAAAGCATTGATATTTAATAGAGAAGAGATACTCTACATGAGGAATTAATAACACACAATATCCATGTTAACATTTATTACTGTATTTTGGATATTAGCACGTATATGAATATAAGTATTATTTATTATAAACAACTATTATAAATAGACGTTCAACTAACAGAACATTTAACAATGTGTTATAAATGCTGTAGTGCCCAATAGGTAAAATATGTAGATCTGACTACACACAGTTCTTGGTTAAGGACATTTAATGTTAAAAAAAAAAAAAAAAATCTGCAATAGTTCAAAAGGTGCTGATACGGAGATCAACATAAACACTCACTATGGGGTAAATCAGACTATTTATACAACCATTTTTTACATTATGTGTCATCTGTTGACTATTTTTGGAAGTACGATATCAGAATAAGCCCTGCTGCTGCTGCTTTTCCTTTGCCTTTGTTGTTTATTTGCTGTTGCAGTGTCTTTCTCTGGATCTGTTGTAAAGGTGCTCTTTTCTCTGTGATGGTGATCCCCGTACGTTCTCCTGCGGGTCTCATTCTGACCTAGGCGATACAAAATACAACATGTGATGGACAGTCGTGGTCAGTTTATGTTTGAAACATTTAGATACAGACCTGATTGAATCCATGTGTGCAGGACATTCAGATAGTGCTGCTTCATCTGCCGTCTCATGTGCTCTGTACTGTAGATGTTTGCTATACTGTAAAGGTAGGGCCTGTGTCCTCCTGTAAAGGCTGGCTTCTGAGGCAGAGACAAGATTGGATGTGATTATGAATGGGGGAAGGACAGTAACCTCATTATATATGAAGGATGTCATGATTATCTCATTTAAACCATATTTATCCTCTCCTGGCATCAATTAAACACTTACAAATCCCTGTTCACTAGAATCATATATTTAGAAAGTTGTTTCTCCCACCCAAAAAAAAATAATCTTTGTGCCTTAAAAATGGGTTAGGTGTAACTTTTACTTAATTCAGCCCTTGTCTGCTTGCCTACAGTCTGCGCCCACTCTCACTCTGCATCTAAAAGCAAACCAGGCCCCACTCACTCACTAGTTCTCTGGTTACATGGAGGGAGACACAGTGGCTGCCCACACTGCAGCAGTGTGTGTCTTAATAAGCAGGAGAGGAACACCCAGGGCTTTTTTTGTAAGTCAGAAAGGAACACAGAGTGTTAATAAACATTAATACATTACTGTAGTGCCACAAAAGCGTTCCAACGAGTGTTGAGTTGTTGTCAACTTGAGTATTGTTATCTTCCCCAGAGGAAACTAACTCGACCATAAAAGACAGCAAAACAGACTCACACTGAACTGAAATGAGTCTTTGACTTGACTAAAATTTCAAACAGCTAATAATCTGTTTCTGATGTTAGATGATGATAATGATAATAATAATAATAATAATAATAATAATACATTTTATTTATAGGGGCCTTTCAGAACTCAAGGTCACCTTACATTAGTACAACAATTTTAAAAACATACACAGTTAAATACAAATAGAAAATAAAATAAATTAAATAAGCAAATAAAACCACAAAACAAGAACTATAAAAGGCAGGTCAAGGTAACAGGTAGACTATGATGGGGTTTGTAATGGGGAGTATGCAAGTCTGAAAAGATGGGTTTTGAGACGTGATTTAAAGATGGAGAGAGAGTCTATGGTACGGAGATCTGGTGGGAGTGCGTTCCAAAGTCTTGGGGCAGAGCGACTAAAAGCTCTAATTCCCATGCCGGACAGGCGGGCAGATGGAGTGGACAGGAGGGAAGCTGAGGAGGAGCGAAGTGTGCGGGAGGGTGAGTATGTATCAAGGAGATCGGACAATTATGGAGGTGCAAGGTTACGAAGGGCTTTGAAAGTGAGAAGGAGGATCTTGAAGTTAATGCGTAGGTGGACTGGAAGCCAGTGGAGCTGTATAAGGACAGGTGTTATGTGTTCGGCTGGTTCTGGATATAATGTGGGCAGCTGAATTCTGGATCAGTTGAAGTTTATGGAGGGATTTGTGAGATAGACCGTAGAGAAGGCAGATGCAGTAATCAAGGCGAGATGTGACGAGAGCACTGACTAGTATGGCAGTGCTGTGGGGGGTGAGTGACGAACAAAGGCGGTTGATATTGTGGAAATGAAGGTAGGCAGACCGAGTGATATTGTTTATATGTGCTGTGAAAGAGAGGGTGCTGTCGAGGATGACACCCAGACTCGTGACCTGAGGGGAGGGTGTGACAACAGAGTCATCAATAGATAATGAGAAGCTGTCAGATTTGGAGAGTGTAAATTTGGTGCCAATAAGAATAAATTCAGTTTTATTACCATTAAGTTTCAGTTTTTAGGTCAGATCTTAGATCTTGTTCCTAATCGCCAGGTCGGACACATTGATGGGACTGGTTCCTTGGGTTTGTTACTTTAGAAAAACCGTCTGAATTCATGTTTTTACGAATTTCATTGGTGCACTGCAAGTTCCAAGGTGGAAAATGCTCAGCCAGCATGTTGAGTGCTTGTTTAGCTCACCTCTAGCATATATTTAAAAAAACTAAACACAAAACAAAACACATATGGACCTGTTAAAAAGGTTAAGAAAAAAGGTTTTCATTGGAGAGGTTCTTTTCTGAAGCTCTTGATGGTAAAAATTCCCAAAGATAAAGTTGATTCCAGCGTTGTGTGGTTACCTGTAAGAAAGGGCCAGACATCATAGATTTTGGAGCATGTATTGTCTTCAGGTGCTGGCTGCCTGCAGGGACATCTATGTGTGTTCCTCTGTAGATTTCTCTCACTTGCTGACCAGGTAGAGATTCAAAGCCTGACAAAAGCAACACGTCACAAACAATTATAATCTTTATAGGATTATTTAACACAGTGCAGCAAATCTAAATTTTCTGTTTAAAGTGAATGTGAAATTTTAATATTTTGAAAATTTCTTCACCATCTTTACCTGAACTTTATGTTTCTGTAAGGAGTCCCTGTAAATAAAACCTGCCACCTTTTTTCTGAGTGTTGCCAAGCACAGCACAGTCAGCCTTATACTAAATCAAACTGGAGATGTTTTCATATACATGTATCCTAATGGATAAAGGTATATGAAAGCAACAAAAATAATAACTACCTGCCTAATACTGTGCCACTCAGAACTGGTGAAGTATGCACTCCACAGGACCTCTGAAGGGGACCTGTGTTACTGTTATTAGCAGATATTTTTAGTCCTATAAGTCACAAAGTGGGGCCACTCTGGACTTGTTTTCCATGAGAGCCAACTCTTCATTTGCTGCCTAATATACTGTATAGTCATGTGAAAATTACTCTATGCAGGCCTGTGAAAAACACCCTTACAGCTTCCATAGGAATTAAGAGGGTAAGCAGCAGCCAGGTGCTGCTAAGCAAATGCACCTGATAAGCAAGTGTGAGCTCCTCTATAAAAACAAAAAAAACTGAAGTTTTGGCAGTTTGCTGGTCTGCAGCATTCAGGTGTTTGTTAACACAATGCCACAAACTTGCCAGGAATGGATGTCCCAGCAAATTCACCCCAAGGTCAGACCGTGCAATGCTCAGAGGAACTGCAAAAACCCAAGAGCTACATCTCAGATGCTATATTTGGCCATAATGCATAGCTCCACATTTGGCAAAAACCAAACACAGCATATCAGCACAAACACCTCATACCAACTGTCAAGCACGGTAGTGGAGGGGTGATGATTTGGGCGTGTTTTGCAGCCTCGGGACCTGGGTACCTTACATTCAACCATGAACCCCCCTGTATTCTAAAGTCAAATGTGAGGCCATCTGTCTGACAGCTAAAGCTTAGACAAAATGAAGTCATGCAACAGGAAAATGTTCCAAAGCACAGCAGCAAATCTACAGCAGAATGGCTGAAAAAGAAGAGAATCAAGGTACTGCAAAGGCCCAAAGTCCAGACCTCAACCTGATTGAAATGATGTGGCAGGACATTAAGAGAGCTGTGCATAAACAAATGCACGCAAACCTCAATGAACTGAAGCAACACTGTAAAGAAGTGTGGACCAAAATTCCTCCACAACAATGTGACAGACTGATAAAGTCATAGAGAAAATGATTACTTCAAGTTATTGCTGCTAAAGGTGGTTTACAAGCTACTGAATCATGGAGTGTACTGAGTTTTTTACGGGACTGCACAGAGTCTGGTGAAAACTTTAGTTTTCACATGACTGTTTAAGGCACCCTTTGACAGGTGCCACTGGAATGAAATAATGTTATTCACGTGTTCCTTCAGTGGTTTTAATAATGTGGCTGACCAATGTATACAGTTGGGTCCATTAGCATTTGGTAAATATGCCTCTGTTTGATTTAAAATCCACTGTGGTGGTGTGATTGAAGTGTAGGCATTAAGCTTTAACTCTAAGGATTTAACAAAAATATGGCAACCGTATAGGAATTACAGCCATTTTTATACAGTCTCCCATTTTCAGAGGTTCAAAAGTAATAGACAAGCAGTTTCATGGCCAGGTGAGGTCTCTTCCCCCATTGTTCCATGACAATTTAAGCAGATAAAACAGCTGGAGTTGATTCCAACTTATACAGACACACAGTGTAAAGGCACAAAAACTAGTTACAAAGCAATCTGAGAAATGGCGTTAAAAGAAATCAATAAACTGGTCCAATACAGAAACTTAAACTAAGCACAAACTTTTAAATAATTAAGTAAAGGTAATGGATGAGTGGCATAATTTGTTGCTGAATTTGTTTGTAATGCTAAAGCTAAAATGACAGACTGATAAAGCAGTAAACAGATAGCTTAAAAAAAAAAACAACTTATGAACAGATGAAATAGCCTAAATTAATGGATAAATATTAAAAGGATATAATTAATAAACACTGGTTAGGCTAAATTAATGTATAAACTGTAAAACATCTCAGCTAATCTATAGATCTGAGTTAAAATGTAACTAAAAGGTAACTGATATAATCTGAAAAAATAAAGAATGAGTGAAAACATGCAAACTAAACTTAATTTATAAAAATATCATTAACCAAATACGAATAGTTCTCCTGAATGGAAACAAAAAATTTCTAATCAGTAGTGTTAAATAACCAAATGTTGGTGACGGACTAGAAATTAAACTATCAGGTCATTACTCTTGGAGCAAGAGGTTTAGTCATCAGCCAAAGACAAACCTGCAATTATATTTTAAACATCTGAAGGTATCTGAAGACATATTTGACTCACCACCTGTGCATCTCTTGTCAGCTTCTGCAGACCTAAAAAAAAAAAAAGAAATTAAGAATCTCAGTTTGAAAGGTCATAAATCCATCAGCTGCAGTAATTCACTGAGGATTTTAGGACTACAATGTGAGCATTACCTCATTAAGATGTCACAACTCCCATTTTTGAACAGGTTTTCTTTTTTCAGGTTCTCAACAAATGTAACCCGCTTCCTCATCTTCAGTTACCCCACCAATATTTCCTGTCCATACATCAGGGAGGTTGCTAGCATCTTTATCAGCTCAGTGTGTGTTGTAGCCAGCAGAGCCTATTAGTGTGAAATGAAGCCAGCCCTGAAATGTGAGACTAGTCCACTGGGTTCCAATTACAGAGCAGAGGTCTAATATACTTGAACCTAGAGAGTGTGTCCTCATCTAAAATGTAAAACACACACAACATTACAAGGTATTCTGTTTATACACTTTATTGAGCATCATGTCCAATATACATTGCATTGACACAAAATGGAAAAAAGAACCAAAAAAAAAAAAGAATGGCGTTAGGGTGGATTACCTGGACACACCATTTTCAGAGCGTATTGCTTAATGACATTTCAAACGCACCGAATCTGTGCAAATACAGTGAACACCGGTCAGAGGAGGTCATGGTAGGTTAGAAAATTCTGACTTAAAAAGGTAATGTCGACAGCAGTTATGTGATTATCAAGTCTACAGAAATCTACCAACTGTACACATCACATTCACCCAGAATGTACTACCAATGGTATCCTATTTAAACTTACCCCAACTCCCTCAAACCTGATTGCATGCGCCAAAAGATGGTTATAGCCATGTTTCAGTGTCAGTCACAGATCAATATGTTATACAAATATCATGTCATCATGGCTTAATATTCAGCAACAACATCAATGAGGTGAACAAAAGCCAATGGTTTCCAGACTCCACCCAAACACGACTCTGTGTGTGTGTGTTTTTAAAAATAAAACCTAGATGCAGGATTGTGTTCAGTCCCCACTTAATTATTCTTTACTAAGTGGTGAGTTAAGTCTCTGTCAAGGATCACAACCCAGATTTAGTAATCATGTAAAGGTGATAAATATTCTAATGAAGTATGCACCAATCAGAACTCAAGATGTTCACAGAAGAGCACTATCCAACAAACTAGCCAAAGTCCTGAAGAGTCTAAGCCCGCAAGTGAATATGAAGCACTAATTGGAAGCCATATGTGCCACAACAAAACCAAGTAAGAATAACTAGCCTAACTCTATTATGGAGCCTTTAAAATCCCCCATGTTCCCCAACAGATTAAGAACTCAACCTTAAACCTGGTCAAATATGCTATGAGTTTAAATTGAGGTAAGCTCAGATGCCAGTTAACCAGTCCACATGCAGAATAATCACAGCTTAGGCTATTTTCACAGTCTGTATTTGTTTGTCCGTGATATTCAGTAAGTTAGGCTAAGTGATAATTATCAGACTTCTCTGTTGACAAGGAGGAGGGTGGCACAGGTTAAGTTGAATGATCAGGGACATTAGGTTTATCTTACTGATTGTTAATCAAGACAGAAGTAAAGCTTGATCCGGAGAAGTTGGCACTAACCTCCTGTTACCATTAGCTATGCTTGTGTGAGTCTAATATTAATAAAACAATAACTCTCAAGTTGCTGAGAAAGCCATTCCATTTGCATCCACAGCTAAAAACAATATATAACGGAGCTGTTTGAGGGGATCATGCAGGTTGAGAGTCATGGTTTTGAAACTCTTAGACGTACTGACACTAGAAGAAAATACTAACAGAAGGCTTTTTCTCAGAAAGATTTAAAGATGGTGTGAAAATGTGCTCTAAAAAGTTCTCAACCTGTCCCTCTAAATACTGAGCAAACTGTGAAGACGCGAAGCCAACAAAAGGCAACAGTGATTCAATAACAGTGTCGAAAATAATCACAACTACGGACAGAGATTTGTTGGGTTGACATTAATCTAGTTAAGTACGCAGCACAGAGGACAAGTGATGACCTAATGAAAACAGGCTTTCATTTTGTTTTACACAATCTTGACCACTAAATTGCATAAGAAACCTGGTATAAAGTAGAAACTGTTCAGCAGCAGATAAAAAAGCAAGTTAATTTACAGTAGTGACATATCTTACATCATTATTTTTTTCCAAAATAAATTAAATTAAATATACAGTTCCAGGTAAGAAACAGGTTAATTTTGCTGGTAGGGTTCTCAAATTGGTTCGTCTGGCGGAAAATGACAACCATTCACGAAAACGTGGTTGAAGCCAACCAATTCCTTTGACTGGCAAAACAAGGGGTGCAAAAGCCTTTTGCTGAAATTTTCCCTCTGAAGGCATTTCTTTTAACTGCAACAAAAAAAATTTAATTATTATTACTTACAGAAACAAGGTCTTCCATGAGAGTCTTACTCAGAAGGTTAGTTTGCTTACCCTGGAATTTACAGCTGAATACTAATCGAATGCCATCTCTTGACTTTTTCTTACACAGCGAGCCACCTTCCTCTTAAATTCACCATTAGGGTCCTCCCTCCACTCTTTCTGCGGGAGGAGAGCATCAGATTCTTTTAATGACACATCCTCAATTTGCTTGAACTGCAGAGATCAAAAAGAAGGATTTCTAGTGGTGGAGGAATGAGATAAATAACTCACCGCAGCATCCACATTAGCTGGTGAATCACTGTTGGGGTCTGCGAGCATGGAGATAACACTAATCATGATTGTCTCTACCGTGTGGATCGGAAGCCAGCGCTCCTCAGGCTTTTCATAACCAAACTTATCCTCTCCTGGCTCATGCAGAATTGAGATGCAAACATCGCCGTTCTTTGCAACTGTGGAGATGAATTTCACACATTTTAAAATCAAAGCCTGGGTTACACTTCAAGTCAATCACACGAATCTGTTCAGTAAAAAGAGATTTTTAAAAAATCTATTTATATGCTGAGATCAAGTGATGGCAAAGAAGGTTCTAAGCGAGTAAAAGATCAAAGATTGAGGAATGTGTTTACCATTTGGGTGCCAGATTTCAGTGATGAACTTCATCTTTGGCGGCCGCAGTGGATAATCATAGGGAAAGGTTAGGTACGCTTTGAAAAACCCTCCTTCACTGCAGTGGGAATAAAGACAAAGAGCACAGACAGATGAGAAATTACTAACTGAGATCATCATTTATGTTTCTGAATATCTCAACCAAGACTTTCTTACTTACAAAAGGGTATCTTGTGGACCAATGATCACAACTTCCCATTTATATATGTCATCATCATCTATGAGACCAGCTGAAAAGCCCTCGACGGGGTTCTTATTGAGCTCTGGGGGGGGGGGGGGGGAAAAAAAAGGGGGAAAAAAT
>VUQI01030772.1:0-12555 GCA_015106735.1 Paratilapia polleni
AAAAAATTATTCCCCCCCCCCCCCCCCCCTTTTTTTAAACAAAGTAATTTTTCCAGTCCATGTTGTTACGCAAACTCAGAATAGAGAGAAATGCATTAGTGAATTCCTCTTGAAGTCAGAGTTATAAGAAAATGAATATGAATATGAATATGAATTCAGGAATGTACACCGTACGTGTACATTCCCTTGAATGAGAGCCCACCATCAATGGAATTATTATTTACATGGGATGTTAACCCATAATATCTGCAGTGAAAAACATGATCTATGCTGTGCTTTTATTGTCATGGATCACAAAGGAGTCAGTATTTGAGGATGTTTACCTAAAATTCACTCGTGTCTGTCTCTGTGTATGTACAGGTAGGCCGTAAAGCACTACACTGGGCAGCAGGAGCTGGGAATGAACAGGCTCTGCGTCTCCTACTTGAGCATGACACGGATGTTAATGACAGCGACAGTGTATGTATACTACAAGTTTGGAGTTAAAACCTGATACAATCTGTCATTTCCTTATTTCCAGAATCCCTTTGTAAGCTCAGGGGGGAAGCCAAAAGCAGGGTTTATAATCTGTTGTGGATGTGGACACAGACAGCTGCAGAAACCTGTTCCTGTTATAGCACTTTGAAGTCCACCTAAAGGGTGCACGTGTAGTTGCGTATTGTAGTGTTGTCTCCACAGATGAGTCCACGCAGGCATCCCACTCACTCGGACCCAAGCGGCCTCTAGCAGAGCCTATCAGACTTGCGGATGCAGAAACAACTTCCTAGATCTGGGCATGAATGTCATGGTAATTTTGGTCTTTTAATGTTTTCTTTGAACTGTTCTTTTTCCAGAGTGGAATGATTGTACAACATACCTCTTTAATGACTTTAAAAAAACAAGAATTGGGTGCAGAAGTATAAATTTATTTTGGATTTTCTCTAATCCACACATTGTCAAAATTATACATACAGGCGTAAATATATACATACACCCCCACTAATATTTGGTTAAATATTCTTTAGCAAGTTGCACCTTGAACAGATGCTTTTGGTAGTTATCAAGAAGCTTCTGGCATAACTCTGGCTGGATATTTGACCACTCTTCTTGGCAGAATTGGTCGAGTTCATTTAAATTGGTTGGTTTCCTGACATGGACCCGGCTTTTAAGTGTAGTCCAAAAATATTCAATAGGGCTGAGGTCGGGACTTTGGGAAGGCCATTCCAGAAGCTTAATGTTAGCCTGCTTTATCCATTCCAAAACCAGTTTAGATGTGTGTTTTGGGATCATTGTTCAAGTTTCAGCCATCTAGCTGTTGATTTGAGGTGAAGTTGAAGAATTTGCCATTAGTCCTCCTTCTCTACCTCATGCATTAAGCATTACCACTGGCAGAAAAACAGCCCCAGAACATGATGCTACCACAACCATGCTTTAGAGTTGGTACAGTGTTCTTAGGTTTGAAAGCCTCATCTTTACTCCTCCAAACACACCTCTTGTCACTGTGGCCATACAGCTCAATCTCTGTCTCATCTGACCATAAAACATTTCTCCAGAAGGCATTTGACTTTTTCACGATTTCTTTCTTGGTCGGCACCCTGTCAGTCCATAGCAACGTAAAAGCCACTTCACTGTGGACAGTGACACTGGTGTTCCAGCATTTTCTACTTCATGACAGGCTTGAGCCATGAACTGGAAACTTGTTTGTTCCTGAACATCCTAACCAATTTCCTCTCATCTGAGGGTGACAGTTTGGGTCTTTTTCCAGACCTTGGCAAAATGTGGAAACATCCAAATAACTTTTACTTACATACAGCTGTTTGAACTTATGATATTGGAATCTGCAGTTGTTTAGAAATGGCTTGAAGTTACCTTCCCAACTTGTGTAAATCTACAGTTCTCGTCCTTAGATCTTCACTGAGTTCCTTGGATTTTCCCATTGTTTGGAGTATTGGTCAATCCAATGAGTCCTGTCAAACAAATCCTTTTTATTCTGGCAAAGAGAAACTATCAGTTGTAGTCAATCATGATCACTAACCAGAAGTTAATAGGCCTTGTCAAGTTAAGACACTGTGGTACCTTCAGCATAACTTACTAATACATACACACATTAGAGTGAATATATATTTGAGCCTCTATGTATAATTTTGACCCTGTGTGTATTAGAGAACATACAAAATAAATTCAAACTTGTGCACCCAATTCTTGTTTGTTTTTAAGATTTATTTTTGGACATTTTGCCTTTATTTGACAGTGCAGTGAAGAGTAGACAGAAGAGTGAGAGAGAGCTGGGGGAAGACAGGCAGCAAAGTGCCACGGGCCAGACTCAAATCTGGGCCGCCTGCACTTCAGCCATATGGCATATGGTCGCCTGTTCAACCAGTGAGCTAAATTCTTGTTTTTTAAAGTCATTAAAGATGTATGCTGTACAATCATTCTACCCTGAAAACAGAACAGTTTAAAGAAATCATTAAAAGCCCAAAATTACCATGACATTCATGCCCATGATGAGTGGATGTAAACTTAGGACCACAACTGTATATGCACTGTGAGTTTCAGTCTGACCCATCTCGCACAGAAGGCTGTATTAAATTGACATTAATTACATTCACATGTAGTCCATAATGGTTGGTGATATTTTTTGTTAGAATTATAGCAAATGGCTTTGTCTGTGAATATCCATGCAGCTATGTCATGCTTGTAAGCCCACATGTGCATTAAGAACTCAGCAAACTAACAGTTAAAGAATTAAGTATTGAGATGAAATTCTTGAGGTAGTTCCCATACTCGTCTGACAGGCTCTAATCCACTGTGTCTTCCAACATCCTGCCACACCACTGCCAGAGTTATTCAAGTGGTAGTGGTACATTGGTATCGCACTGCTTTGCAGCCCCTCCTTTGCAGCACTGGCATGCCTTCCTTGAGATCCACTGTCCGAGTGAATATGCATGTGCACAGTGCTTGGAAACGTATATCTTCCTCTTTTAGGGTGCTTTTGATGTTCTTATATGGCTTATTAGAGTTATTGGCCGTGGTCAAAAGGCCATTTTCGCATGTGGGTGTTCTTACTATGCCTTTCTGAGAACCATCCCCTTAACATAATGGAGAAATTTGACAATGATGGCATTGTTAGCTATGGTTGTGGCCAAAGGCTTTGGCAGTGGCACCACTGTTAAAACTAAAGTTTTATCTATTTGCCAATAAAAGTCGTGTACACTTGTGAATCCTTGTGATTGTTCTTCACTAGAAACATAGATAGAAACATGTGAAAGATAATGTAAATCAAAAATGAAGCTGCAAAGCAAATGAAAAACAAAATTTGTGCTAATGCCAAAACTTTTAGCCACAACTGTAGGGCTCGGTTTCTGCACCAGGAATCTGAACCTGTACATTGATGACATTAATAATTTTAACACACTAGCATTTTTGGTGCCAGTGAGGGTAGCAAAGTGTAATTGTTAAGTCAGTTATTCCCTCATATCCATAGCTACAGTAACTTCTATTACTGGCAGCTTAGCCTTTAACTGGAAGTGCTTTCTACAGAAAAATGTCCCCATGTCTACTGAATGCAAATGGTCTGTGAGCCCCAAACTCAGTGGAAAATGGCTTCCCCTCCTCACAAATTCCACTTAACCCTTGGTTGTTAAGAGGTTTAAGTGTTAATCCTTTTTCTTTTAAACATAGCATTGTGTATTTTTGCCAACTTTTGTCATATGTGTCTCTCACATTGTTCCAGAAGTGTGGTCTTGTGTAAAGTTGAGACCATACTCTCACACTTTTCTGCATGTACTCTGATTCATTAGTTTGTAAATATTTGTCCATAGTTTGGCATGAATGCTCTACTTCTGGCATCCTGGTTTGGTCACCTAAAGATCCTGCAGATTCTGGTGTCCTGTGGAGCCAAGCTGAACTGTGAAAACAAAGTAAGAGTTTCCATAGAGCTTCTACTGAAGGTAGTAGTAACTAAAGGTTATTGTCTTGACTGATACCACATAGTCCATGTGTATGTTAGGATGGTCTGAATATCCTGCATTGTGCTGCCCAGCGAGGCCACATCAAAGTGTTGGAGTTCATCTTGGAGGACCTGGAAGACATCTGTCTGGACAGAGTTGAAAAGGTGACTGATACTATTTTAGATTTACAAAAGTGATTTTGTATAAACTGAAAAGAACAAGCCCTTCTTTTCTTTCCTCGTTTCCTAGCAGCAGACATTTTGCTCAAAATGTAAGCAATATGTCAGTAAATTGAATGTGACATGAACCAACTGTTTGAACCTTGTATGCATACAGTATATGTGTAGTAGCTTCTGTGTGAAATGTACTGCGGTCTTTCTGCCCAGTCGGGGAAAACAGCACTACACCTAGCTGCTGAACACAGACAGCTTGAAGTGGTCGAGTTTCTCATTGGAATGGGTTGCACGCATCATTTGAAGGACAAGGTAGTCACACACACTCACACACACACACACATGCTTCAAATCAGTAATTATTCTTAGGCTTACAAATAGAAGTTGTGCATGACAAAAGGAAAATATGAAGTTAAAAGGTTTTTTTGTTAGGATGCAATGCCATGTTTTTGCCAAGCTAATGTGTGCTGAGCTACATCCAGCATTTCAGACTTCTGAAGCAATCTTGACACAATTACTATTTAAATTAAAAAAAACAAAACAATGGAAGGTCAGTAATGTGGTTTACACTATGACAATATTGTACATGTAGAAGTCTTTGTCTCAGAATGACTTTTTAGCTGTGGCTGTCACGTAACCCGGTTTACCAAGTGGAATGCTCCAGGTTGATGGAAGAAAAGAAAACCCTATAGACTTCAATCTTAAAATTCATTTAAATTTATTAAGACTTAGCTATCCATTATTATGAGGGTGTCTGCTTTGAGCAAGAGGCTAGGCTGCAGGTATCTTCTAGGCTTCACCTCAGCAATTCGAGTCATGATCATGTTTATGTTGGTGGCTACGGGAGCAATTTTAATTTATTTATTTGACTTTTTTTTTTTAAACTTAGCAGTATTTAGCAAGTATCTGTGTCTATGTAATGCACCAGTACAGTCTATTGATGTTTACCAAACCTCCTAGCATTAACTGATATTTTAACGCTCACTTTTGGCTTCAAAATGAGGATGGTGATAACCATAATTGTTAATTCAAGGCTTTAAAACAGGGGTTCACAAACTTACGGGTGATCTCACATGACTAGATCAGTCGTTTATATACAGTCTCTGGTTATTACATGCTGTTATGTCTGGACTACAGAAAGAACACACGGCCATGCACCTAGCAGCAAGCAAAGGGCACACAGAGATCCTCCGTAAGATCGTGGAGACTGGAGTAGATGTAAATGAGAGGGATATAGTAAGTATCATGCAAGCCTGCGCACTTCAGAAGCTTTTCAGAAACCTTCACCTTTTTACACTTGTTTATTAATTTTAAGGGATATAACTGACATTTATCATATCAATCTACACTAAGAAAACCATGATGCAATGTTAAAACACATCTTTAGAAAATCTAGCAGATTTATTTAAAATCAGAAGCCGAAATTTTGTTTAAAAACATGTCACAAGTCTTTATATATGTTCGGTGACATTTATAAGTCTGGACTTTGGCTACCGCATAAGAACAGTCAAAGACTTATCCTGAAGTCACTATAGCATTGCCATGAATTCTTGCTTCTGATCATTGTAGTTCATAAAGGTGAACGATCACTCAACCTCTCTCTCATATATGCTACAGTTTGGCAGTTTTGGCAGTGGCACCACTGCCAAAACGATAGTTTTATGTATTTGCCAAACTTATGTTTCTTGTGATCGTTCTTCACTATATCATAGAAACATGTGAAAGATAATCTGTATAAAAAATGAAGCTGCAAAGTGCATAAAAAGCAAACTTTGTGCTACTGCAAGACTGTAGACTGGTTTCCTCAAGAAACTGTGAAAGTGAAAAGTGAAACTTCCTTCACTTTTGACCAGTCTCCCTGTCCCTGCTGTTAAAAAGCACCCCCACAGCATGAGGCCGCCACTACTATGCTTCACTATAGATGGTATTAGCCAGATAATTGTTAGTACCTGGTGTTCATACCATTAACCGTTAACACCCATATACAAAGACCTGATTGATGGAGTGATAGTCAACCTTTGCTCTTTCTGTCATCACTCCAAAAGACTTAAAGTCATGGTAAAAAGTAGAAAGTACACCCTCTTTCACTTCTAAGGTTTTGCATGTCAGGACATAATAATAATAAAAATAAAAAAACTCATCTGGTCCTTAGCAGGTCTTAAAATTATGTAAATACAGCCTCAGATGAACTACAAACCATTATATATTACACTACGCCATTATTTATTTTAAAAAAATTAAGCCAAAATGCATAGGAAGTGTGTAAAAAATAAATAAATAAATAAATAAAGTAAACCCCATGATTCAATAGCTTGTAGAACCACTTTTGGCACCAATAACTTGAAGTAATCATTTTCTGTGTGACTTTAACAGTCTCTCTTGTTGTGGAGGAATTTCGGCCTGCTCTTCTTTACAACTTTCAAAGTTCATTGAGTTTTGCGGGCATTCATTTACACATTGCTCTCCCAAGGTCCTGCTACAGCATTTCAATCAAGTTAAGGTCTTTACTTTGACAGGGCCATTGCAGAACTTTCCTGATGTGCTTGGAATTGTCCTGTTGCATGACCCAATTTCAGCCAAGCTTAAGCTGCTGGGCAGTTGGCCTAACATTTGACTCTAGTATACTTTTGTATACAGAGGAGTTAATGGTCGATCCAGTGACTGCAAGGTGCCCAGGTCCTGTTGCTGCAATACAAACCCAGATCATCACCCCTCCACCAATGTACTGGCAGTTGGTATGAAGTGTTTGTGCTGATATGCTGTGTTTGGTTTTCTTCAAACGTGACGCAGTGCATTGTGACCAAACATCTCCAGTTTGGTCTTGTCTGTCCAAAGGACTTTTTTCCAGAAGTCTTGTGGTTTGTTCAAATGCAACATTGCAAACCTAAGCTGTGCTTTTTAGAGAGAAGAGTCTTTCTCCTGGCAACCCTTCCAAACAGGTCATACTTTCTCAGTCTTGTTCTAATTATACTGTCATGAACTTTAACATTTAACATGCTAACTGTGGCCTGTAGAGTCTGAGATGTAGCTCTTGGGTTTTATCTGAGCATTGCACGGTCTGACCTTGGGGTGAATTTGCTAGGACATCCAGTACTGGAAAGACTGAAAACTGTCTTGAATGTTTTCCACTTGGGAATAATCTTTCTCACAGTAGAATGATCGACTTCAAATTGTTTGGAAATGGCCTTATAACCCTTCCCAAATTGATGGGCACCTGAATGCTCCAGACCAGCAAACTGCCAAAACTTCTCCTTTTATAGAGGTGGTCACAGTTGCTGATGATCAGTTAATGAAGTACATCTGATTATTGGCACCTGGCTGCTACTTACCCTCGTAATTCCTGTGGAAACAGTAAGGGTGTACTTAGGTTATCCCACACTACTTCTACATTTAGCTCAATTTTTGTTAAATAATGGTGATGTAATATGTAGTTCATCTGAGTTTGTATTCACCTAATTTTAAAACCTGCTAAAGACGAGATGATTTTTATTATGTCCTAATATGTAAAACCTTAGAAATGACAAAAGATACTTTCTTTGCTTTCTTTTTACCATGGCTGTATATAGTGCTGATAGAGTGGCTAATGGGCTCTTTGTCACCTCCCAGAACCAGGAACTACTTGTTACAACTGTAAAACTGAAGATGTTTAGTTCACTAGCAAAACTAGATGAGCTAAGGACTTAATGCAGTTTAGTTTACCACCACTGTCTTAATTAAGATTAAGTATTTACTAGAACTAGGATTACTAACTGAACCAGTGGGTCTAAGTGTACGGTTTAAGACCTTCACAAAGTTCCACTTTTCACGAAATGTTAAAGAATGCTATAGTGAGTGGGATACAGTGGCACATTCCACAAGGTTAGAATGACTTTTTCTTTTAAACTCAATTTGAATGCAAATAATGGAAAGAAAATGTCAGATATCTGTAAACAAGATGGGACTCCTCAGTCTCTTGTTCCACTCTTCTTCTGCTTGTGAACAAACAACCTGCTCTCGCGACAGTTGGTAAAATAGTCACAACCTTTAATCAATTGATTCATGTTGCCAAATACGAAATACAAATTTCACATTTTCCTCAATGCGAATTTCCCTACATTATTTCATAGTCCTGAACACAACTTTTTATCTGTCCGTTCTTATAGAGTATGTACAGACTCATGTTCAAGTACTCAGAATCTGTATTTTACACTGTTAAAAGGCAAAAAGAGTCCGCCTTTGGATTTTGGAGGGGTGGTAGCAGAGCAAGTGATGTTGCCTTTCATGCCAGACACCCCCAGGTCTAGTCATACACATCACAGATTTTCACACATCATTTTTGTCATTTTTGAATATGTTGTTAATTAAAAATGTGTCACTTGGTTAGCTTCAAGCATTAAAAATAACTTGGTTAAGTTTAGACATTAAAAATTGCTGAGTTAGGTTTACATAAGGAACATGGTTTGGGTCAAAATACAGTCGCCATGTCTTTTTGGGGGGTTTTTTGCCATGGTGACGCCTCCCTGCTTTCTCTGTACAAGATACGTGCTTCCATCCATCCATTTTCTCATGCTTATCCAATTCAGGTTTGTGGGGGACTAGAGATTATCCCACTTGTCATTGGGCGACAGGCAAAGTACACCCTGGACAGGTTGCCAGTTTATCGCAGGGCTAACACAGACAGACAACCATTCATTCTCACATTCACATCTACACCCAATTTAGAATCACCAGTTAACCTAAAATGCATATAGTTGGACTGTGGGAGGAAGCTGGAGTACCCGGAGAGAACCAGGGAGAACATACAAACTCCACACAGACAGGCCCAAGCCAACCAGTGGATTCGAACCCAGGACCTCCTTGCAGTGAGGTGTCAGTGCTATCCACTGTACCACCATGCCACCAAAAGTAGGTGTTTCTGACATGAAATAAACTTCTTATTGAAATATATTACTTACAGATTTGTTCTCACTGCCACGTTTTTTTTTTTTCTTTTACCCTTGATGGAAAAATCAAAAATGCCAAAATCATTATGGCTGCTGCTCTGTGTACCTGTGTCAACAGTCAAGATGAACAACATTACATGTTTGGGCTCAGTGTAGCCTCTCTCAGAATACTGCTGAAGTTCTACTGGAGGTAGGAGTTAAAAATCTCTCTGCCTAGGTCCATGCTAGATGTTCCCAGCTCACCATGGCCATACTTTTGGGATTGCCTTGCCTGTCTGACATCCTTCCTTGCCACCTGATCCAATTCACTACCAGTTGGGAATCAACCGACAGCTCAAGATCATATAATACAATTACAAAATTGATCATCTACCTTCAGCTCAATGTGCCCTGGTGCAGAGTGGACTTATGAATACATTGAATACCTATACGTGTGAGCATGATGCTTGTTATAGAGAAACTACAATCAGCGCATTAGTCCAGTAAAAGTCCAGGATTCACTGTCAAGAGAGTGTTGAGGTCCCCCTGTAGAACAAATTTCCAGCACCTCACCCAAGGACTTAAAGAAGCCCAGGTACACTGAGCTGATAAGTGTATAAGCACAAGCAACATTCAGGGCTTGTTTTCCAACACTAAAGCTCAAGGAAGCTACCCTCATTCACTGAGCAAAACCCCAGCACACAGGTATTGAACTGGGGGCCATGAATAGACCCACCCCTACTTGTTGCCTCTTACCAAGACAAACTCCAGAGTGAAACGCTGTACTTGTATTGTGCGTTAAGGTGAGCCCAACTACAGTAGGTCCAATAAGTTTTTGGATAGTACACTACCTCTTAAATCAAAAAATCAAGATGTGATTAAAGTGGACTTTCAGCTTTAATTCAAGGGAGTTAAAAAGTATTGCATTAACTTTTTAGAAATTACAGCCAACCAAAGGTTTTGGCATTGGTGCCACTGCTAAAACTAAAGTTTTATCCATTTGCTAATAAAAGTTTTTGATTCATTCTTCACTATATCATAGAAACGTGAAAAATAATCTAAATAAAAACTTAAGTGGCAAATTGCACAAAAACCAAACGGTGCCACTGCCAAAATGTTTGGCCACGACTATTTCACGACGATTAATTTCAGAGGCTCAAAAGTAATTGGACAATTGGCTGACAAGCATTTTCATGACCAGGTGAGGCCTGTTGTTTTGTTGCTTCATGAAAAATTAAGCAGATAAAAGATCTGGAGTTGATTCCAAGTGTTGAACTTTTTGGCATTTGGTAGCTGTTAACTGGAACTCCCAATATAAGTTTCAAGGAGATGTTGATGCAAGTCAAGGAGGCCATCATTAAGCTAAAAAACCAAAACCTTTAGGAGCAACCAAATTAACAATTTGAAACATTTTCAAAAACAAGGAATGTACCAGCCAGATCAGCAATACGAAAAGGTCCAAAAGACCATGGAAGACAACTAAAGTTAATGATTGGAAAATTCTTTCCTTGGTTTAAAAAAACAAACAACCTTCACAACACCTAACCAAGTCGAGAACACTCGAGAAGGTAGGAGTATCAAAATCAACAGTCAAGATCATTTTCATAAATGTAAATACAGAGGGTTTACTACAAGGACAAATTAGACTTTGCCAGAAAACATGTAAAAGAGCCTTCCAAGTTCTGGAAAAAAAAAAATTCTTTGGGCAATGAAACCAAGATTAACTCGTACCAGAATGATGGGAAGAGAAAAGTTTGGAGAAGGAAATGAACAGCTCATACTGCATCAACTTTCAAACATGGTGGAGACAATATTATGGCTGGGCGTTTATGGCTGCCAGTGGAACCAGGCCACTAATGTTTATTGACGATGTGACTGCTGATAGAAGTAGCAGGAGGAATTCTGAAGCGTACAGGGCTATACTCTCTGCTCAGATTCAGCCAAATTCTGCAGAACTCAGTGCAAATGAATAATAATTCAAAGCATTTTGAATGAGAGCAGAGTTGCTCAAGGCAAGGAAATTTAAATGGAAAATGCAGTACTTTTGTTAAACCCCTTGAATTAAAGCTGAAAGTCTGTACTTCAGTTACATCTTGATTGTTTGATTTAAAATCTACTGTGGTAGTGTACAGAGACAAAATAACAAAAACTGTGTCATTGTGGATGTACTTATGGACCAAACTGTATCTCTAGCCAGTATTTCTCAACATATTTTGCATGCTTGGGCTCCTTTCCCACCAAAGAAGTGATGTTTGGGCAGTCTGTTCCCAGACTGCCAAGGCCTTTGCCTTTGACTGCTGCCCAATCTAGCAAATATCAGTGTTTACAGCTCTACCTACTGATGGTGTGCCCACAAAAGGGCAGATCCATGTTTTCAGGGTGGAGCCCCATTAAACTTACTTTAGGTGAGGTAGCTGGGTGTCTTGTTTGGTTCTTCATCACAGGGATTAGAGTAGTTGCACTTAGTCTGGCCCCTGACTCATGACCAATTTGAGGCCCTTCCAGAGGCAAGTTGCCCCTACTTACATAGCTGTTGGGATTACTCAGGCACACATACCACCATAGGCTTAGGATTCATGGAGGGACAAATGGGGGATAGTTATCATAAATAATATTATAAATAATCTTTATAAATTGATTATTTTAATCTTATAGATTAACTAATTTAAGATACCAAACATCTGATATCATAAATATACAGTACCTTGCAAAAGTATTCATACCCCTTGAACTTTTCCACATTTGTTCACGTTACAGCCACAAACTTAAATGTATTTTATTGGGATTTTATGTGATAGACCAACACAAAGTAGCGCATCTGTCATAACACCGGGCTGAGGTAGGACTCACTTGCAGGACACTGAATCAGAGTTAACAGGTTTATTGTCACAAGCTGACAGAATATGCAAGAACAGAGAATCAACAGAGAGGACAGGCTGCGGGATTCTGGGGCCGGATCCACAGGAGAATCCACGGGCACACACACATAAACACGATAACACCCCTCAGTCTCCGGAGGGGAGTCCAAAGCTCCAAGGGTAGTCTGAACAGAGAACAGAGTTCGTTAAACAAGAGCGGATTTCAAAGCAGGATAATAGTTGAGCAACACTTGCCGGTAACGTAGCTGATGCAACGATCTGGCGGCGACTGAGGAAATCCTTCAGCCTTAAGAAGGGCAGTAGGTGATGGCAGAATGCGCCACAGGTGAGACAATCACCTAACTGCTCCCAGGTGCGGACCCAGCCCTGAAAACAAGCAGAGGACAAACAGACACACCCACACACACAGGAAAGAGGAAAGATAGAGCGAAAGAAGGAGAGACAGAAAGAGCAGGCAGGACAGCCCAGGAGGACTGGGGGTCGTGACAATTTAGGTCTGGACTCTGACTGGGCCATTCTAACACATGACTATGCTTTGATCTACCCCATTCCATTGTAGCTCTGGCTGTATGTTTAGGGTCATTGTCTTGCTGGAAGGTGAACCTCCGCCCCAGTCTCAAGTCTTTGCAGCCTCTAACAGGTTTTCTTCCAGGATTGCCCTGTATTTAGTTCC
>VUQI01030774.1:0-11954 GCA_015106735.1 Paratilapia polleni
CTTGGTTTACCTTTTTTTTTTTTTTTTTTTAACTTTTATTCATTTAGTAGTTCATTTGTAAAGAATAAGTGCAGAAAAACAAAGATAGTTATAGAGGCAGTGCCAGATGTACTTTACGTGTACAATAGTACAGAAAAACAAGCACTTAAAACTTGCTGGTAAAAAAAAAAAATAGTACTGGAAAAGTAGCATGAGTTCATACACACAACTAGTTTGCTAGTTAATGTTATACTTGCAGTTCTTGCCAGATTTTAACCAGGACTTAACTGTTGTACAGGAAGTTTTAAAATCCTGACTTTGGTTCAAACTCACAGGTAGGAAGTTCCAGAAGGTTATTACCTTAATTGAGAACGTGGTTTGTGAAAAGGAAGCATTACAATGTCCAATTTTATAGATTGCTTCTGATATATTTTGGGTGCCAAAATGTTCAAATCTAGCGGTGCTAGGTGATGAAGACACGTAAATGTAAGTGACTGATTGGTGTAATGACTAAACTTATCAAAACTGAGAAAATTATGTATATTTTTGAAAATATTACAATGATAAAACCCCAATGGTTTCTTAGCCAGGTGGACGCCTGAGGCCAAGAGGTTAGACAGTATGAAAAATGAGAAAATATGAGCTCCATGAAATGGTGAGCAGGGCTTGATTTCCCTTGGAAGGATTGGAGACTGGCCCTAATGATTCATCTTAATGTGATTCCAAGATGATCCCAATTGTCTTTTTCTGCATCATCTCTAATTCATCGTCTTTTAATCTCACTTTTACAGTTTTTATAACTGGAATTTTTTGATTAAGAAGCACATGAAGTAAAAAAAAAAAATGTTGGTTTCATCTATTTTATTACATTTTAAAGATCAATTCTATACATACAGTTGTTGTTAGGATCAGTTTAAAACACAGGATTGACTTAAGGTTTAACAACCCATTAGTAAAGTAGTTAAAATCAGCTGCTCCCGAACAAACGTGAGACTAAAGCTCACACATTAGTTCAATTAATAATAATAATAAAAAAAAAGTAACAGTCGCCCCTAATTAGCATTTTCACCTTTGATACTTTAAGTACAATTTGCTGCTAATAACTCTGTGCTTTGTAAGTGGTAAATGTTTTTAATGGATTAATAATAAAAGCTTTCAATACCGCTTCTCCAATCAAATACTAATGAACTAGATACCAGTGACAGGATAACATCTATTTGACTTGATAAACAAAAAAATGGATGAGTAATGGAGCTAGTTTCATCACAAGAGGGGAATTAGTCATTAGGAACGCTTGTGAAATGCTTGGATGAGTGTGCGGCTGCATGTGACAGTGTGTGTTTTGTATATTTGCAAACGCATGAGAGTGTGCATCCATGTGCTGTCTTAATCTGCAGAGTGTGTGCATTTGAGTGCTACCCTCTTTGTATTTTGCCCACCAGTCTTTCTCCACTTTATTTGTACTCTGGCAGGCAGGCAGGCTTTTTAGAGCCCAGAAGTCGATTCCTGGAGTCCAATTTACAACAGCAGCACCGCAGCGTAAACAAGAACCAAGATGGCCGCCTGTCTTTCCATCTGAGCCTTCTTCTGATAATTAGGGCCTATTTTTAAATGTCTCCGAGTCGGCTGACTGGCCGAGCTACCGGCTGCTGCTCACCTTTTCTATATTTATGCCAAGAAGACAACATGTACTGTGGCAGCCGTGGAAAGAACAAGTGTCGGGAGGAAAAAAGAAAGAAAACACACACACACCAACAACAACAGCAACATCTCTTTCTGTCTTTATCTTTTGCTCTTACACACACACATAGAGACATGTGCACACACACATACACACACACACACTCAAGCACAAGTCCATTAACGATGATGGGCTAGAAGATAAAAGTAAGGCCCTGGGATCATTCATTTCTTACTCTCTGCTGCTCTGTGAACGGCAAGAGTTTCAGTCCAGATAAAGGCAGACGAAAGCTAATTTTTCACCTTTTAGTGCTGACTGTACTGCAGTCTGTCACTTTGCCATGATAGGAAATCACTAAAAATAACCCTCAACAATCACAATTACAAACATCTTAAAATGGAATGGCTATTGAGCATTTGATGATCAGTCAAAGTGATAACGGGGACGCAGTTTTCATGCAAATATCTTCTGGTGGGAACATTTTGTACCAATTACACATGAGGGAAGGTTGTTCTGACAACTGAGGAAAGTAATAATTTATGGAGATACAAATGATTTTAAATTAAGCTAATTGGCTAAAGATTTTTTCTCATTTTGACAGCTAAATCTGAAACTGTCATTATCTTCAGTGGGAGAATGTGACAGAAATATGTTGAAGAGGCAAGAGCAAGCAGAGAAGTTGTAAAGAACAAACCCCCACCAATAATCATCTTTCTCTGCTCTGGGCAGGAGAGAAAGCAGCGGCGAGAAAGAACTTTTTTTTTTCTGTTTCCATAGTTAGAAGACAAAATTGCAAAATGTCAAGTACATGTTTTTCATCACAGTTCATTAATCATCTTTACAAGCATTGAATGTTGATTCAAAATCAGAATTTAAAATGAGAAACGCATTGTTTCGCATTTAGATCAGCGGAGCCCAGAATAACAAATTGAGTCAAGAAACTAGTGAAATGAAAGGGTTGTGAGGTGAAAAGGAGACAAAATAGCAGAAAAAAGTAATGAAAGCTTATTTTTTTTGCTCAACTGTGTTGGCTGTATTCCTTATTACACTACAAATATATACTATACTGTCCAACAAGTCAATGAAATATCTTTAAAAACGAACAAACTAAAAATCCCCATCACAGCGTACATTTACCAAGGCTTTTACATCACTAAACTCATTTTTGTTTTTTTAAATAGAAATTCAAAGGGTTTAAACTTTAAGCAGCTTTTTTTCTGAAAAGGTGGGCCTTTAACTTCAGCTATTTTATATTCTACTGGGTTTTACAGTATAACTGTATAACCCAGTAGATTAAAGAGTTCTACACTAAACAGAAATAAAAGAGCATGAAGCAAAAATACTTGAAAAAGTAGGAAGACGTATGATACTTAAGAACTTGAGTTAGTGTACTTTACCTTTTACTAACTTTTAAAAAGTGTGTGTTGCATAAGTCAGCCCATCTCTATAATTCTCATTAGCTCATCCAGTAATTCTTAAACTTTGGGGTGGGCCACAGTGGCGGGGAACAGGACCACTGCAAATGGGGCTGATGACCATGAGAAAAATATAGACTAAACTAATTTGAATGATTATTTCTGTAGGGAAGATAAACCAAAAGGAATTTACGATGACCATTAATTTTTCTAGTCCAAGTTCCAGTCATGTTTGAGCAGGCTGTGATTGGATGCAGGTGAACAGACAATGTGAAAAAAGGGGATTTCAAAACTAATGACTATCATCTGAAAATTATTTCGCTTTCTTATATGTATCTGCATCCATAAACTCACGGTGGCACGGTGGTTAACACTGTTGCCTCACAGCAAGAAGGTCCTGAGTTTGAATCCACCATCTGGTTAGGGCCTTTCTGTGTGGAGTTTGCATGTTCTCCCTGTGTTTGTGTGGGTTCTCTCCGGGTACTCTGGCTTCCTCCCACAGTCCAAAGATATGGCCGTATAAATTGGCCTGAATCATTGTCTGTCTCTGTGTTAGCCCTGCGACAGACTGGCGACCTGTCCAGGGTGTACCCCGCCTCTCGTCCTATGGCAGCTGGGATAGGCTCCAGCCCCCACCCGCCACCCTGAATAGGATAAGCGGAAGAAAATGGATGGATGGAAACAGTAAACATGGTAATGTGATTACAGTAGTTACTTTGGAACACATTACACCCAATATTGGTAAATGAACTGGTACGTATATAGTGCTTTTCTACTCTAATTGAGCACTCAAAGCACTTTATACTATAAGCTTCATTCAGCAAATCACACCCACATTCATACAGCACTTTCATTCTATGCCTTTGTCTAACATTCACGCACATACTCACACTCTGATGGATGCAACGGGGGCAACTTGGAGTTCAGTATGTTGCCCAAGGATACTTCGACATGCAGACTGGAGGAGTCGGGGCTCAAGCCACCAACATTCTGATTGGTAGACACCCTGCTATACCTCCTGAGCCACAGCCACCCCACTGGTATGCAGCAAAGTGAATTCAGTACAATCAGAAGTACAATCAGAAGTATATATATAGTAGGCAACCATATAATCAACAAGCTAATTGCAAAGGGGTGTTTGTTGTTGGTAATGCAACAAGTACTCTAAAGAGTTAGTATTCGCAGTAGGTAATAATACTTTTTCATGGCAGTAATCTTGTAATGCAAAAAGTTACTTTTAAAAGTAATACTAACCAGCAGTGGTGATAAACCTGATTGTTTTCACTGACTCTGAGCTTTCTTGGAAGTGCAGTGAAACCTAAACAGCCAAATGAACCATCCAGATGGTCTATAAGATATTGCATACATAGCAGGATATAATTTGGCTCTGCTTCTGTGCTTTTTTCCCACTGTTTGCTCTCTACACATAATTTTTTAGACATGTAAAAGAATGGGCATCTCAATCAAAAGGGTGTTTTCCAGCCAAAAAAAACCTCTGCCAAAACTCACCATCTGTTCTTACTCGAGGTTGGAGGTAACAGTGTATTAAAGCAGCTCCAGCAACCTTTGCTTGGCTGGTGTCAGGAGAAGTTGCTTCCAGCCAAGTGATCAGTCAAATGTCCTTGAGACCTCAATGTTAACCTTCTCTGCAGGAAATAAATGGACTTAATTTGCTTTAGATTAGCACCCTCTCTGCTGGAATGTGTAAAACACCTACAGGTAACAGATGGTTGAAAAACGTCATGGTCTGATAGATGCAAAAGCGTGAAATGGGAGCTGAAGTGTGACTCTCCTGTAGAATCAACTGGCAGATGAGAGGGAGAGTCTGCATGATCTAATCTCATGTTGGCATCTGCTGTTTACATAAAAGCTTCTCAGTCCTGAACCTGAGATGATGCTGAGATGACGGGAGTATTTCCCTCAGGGACGATCAGAACCACTGAGAAACAAGATAGCACCAAACTAAGCTTACGCCAAGCTTCCCCCAGTAGTGGTAAATGTAGTTATCCAATTGGACACTCTTGAATAAAAACATGATGACTCAGGAATGGGGCAATTTTCACAAAGATGGTTCTCAGCTAGGCATTTCAGCAGAGAGATGAGTTGATTTTCTGGCTTTGGCCTTTTAATGTTGCTTGCCTTCTGCTTTTGCAACACAAAAAACCTTAGCGTTTCCATCAAATCCTACAAAATGCATCCTAACTTTTGCCCCGAATATGCTCTGAGCTTAAATCACAGCAAATTAAGCCTCTTTTGAAGGGGAAAGGCCTATCCCTGCAAACGTCACCCCCCACCCCTTCTGCTTGTTAGACAGCCTGAGACTTGACAGTGTTTAATTGATTAAACTATGAATGCCTTCGAAGTCTCAGTTCCACCAAGTGATGCAGTGCACAGACACCAAATGGATGGCAGGCAACAGCAGAGAGCCCAAACTCTCTGAAATGACTCACGAGAGCAAGAGAATATGGTGTTGATTATATAATTGTGTGCATGCCTACTCCAGAAAGTCTCATTGACTCCAGCTTTTATGCAGCACTCCTATCGTCAAAGGCGCATTTACGTTCCCACGATGTGTGTGTGTGCATATGATTTGTGTGTCTTGCTAACAACCTCCTTCGCATCAAACTTTTCTATTTGTCTGCTTTCATTTGATCTGCCAACACTGTTGTGTTTACTCGTGCTCCACGCTGCCAAAGGAGGCTTGTTAGCCGGGATTGTTTATTGCCCTTAGAGGCCCAGCTTTGTCGTTGCCTTTCTCGACAGCTCATCAACCGAGGAGTGGCTTCACAATAAATTGACCTAAATTATGCATGGCTTTCTTAGGCCAGTGCAAAGGGTCCCTGACATCAAGGGGTGCCTTTACAACAGAAGATCCAGTTCAGTTCAGTGACTAGAAAAAGGATTTACCCCCAGAGGAAGGTTTCCCAATTTATGGCTTTACAGCTTTGAATCAAAGTAGATTTAATGTGGGTTTTTGGACACTGATCAACACAAAATGCCCTTTGTGTTGGAGGATACTGATTTCTGCAAAGTTAATTAATTTTTAGTTCAAAATAAAAACCTGTTTACATATTCGCCACACCACAATCAATCTCAGTCAATCTCAAGTGAAGCCACAAAATCTCGATTCATGCGTTATGGCATGGTATAGATTTCAAAAGATAAGAGAGAAGATCATAGCAAAATGGTGTTTGGCCTTTTCAGAGTCTCCCAGATCTTTACACCTGCCAATTTCAGTCCATCTTAGTGTTAATGGATTAGTATTAAGTTTTTTCACTCATCACAGCTAGACAGCTGGGTTGGAACATCTCTGAAACTGCCAGTGATGAGGACATACAGACCATGGGGCTTAAGGCCATTGTATGTCCTCATCCAGCCAGATGTCAACTAGCCACAGTTGGTGGCTAGTTGACATCTGGTTGGGTAGGTAACCCTTTCCCTATTTACCATAAAAATATGTCAATGAACATTTATTTTTTCCCTCTCTTGGTAGTTGCTTTAATCACTCACCTAAAAGTTGAGATAAGTTTCATTCGATACCCACCCACTTTGCATCACCAGTGGTTACTCTACCTGTCTTCACTATAAGTCACTGAAGTTCTTTGACATTCCGTGGTCTCTGGTCATCATATCTTCCTGTGTTGATGGCCCTTTAAACTGAGTATATACTGCTGGGTGTATAATGTGAGATTTTGGATTGTCCTGGATGAAAGTTGGGCAACATAAAAGAATTGTGGTGATCTTTGGCTGCGGCTTCAAATAGGTGGCTGTACACTGTAGTGAGAGACATTACAGCCTATATCTACTAAAAACTAACAGGAGTGCAGCATGAAGTGACATACTGATCAAGTCAACATCAACACTTGTAAAAAAGAAATAAACAGATAGATAGATAGATAGATAGGTAAAAAGAAAGTATAGAGGAGATGTAGCAGCAGAACCTTGTTTGTGTGGTGTATCCTCAAGCTGTTATCATGGCCACCCCAAGCAGGACATGGAATGGAAACAAACAGCTGAGAAATTAGGTGAGGGGTTTAACCAGCCCATGACTCCAGTGACCAGGTTAACTAATTGCATTGGCTAGACCAATGATAATTCATATGTGTAGCTTAATAATAGAGTGGAAAACATGTGAAAACATACATCTTGGATTTCATATCTGAAATTAATTTAAATCACATAGTTTTTAGTTGCTGTTAAATGTACTCAGTGTCGTAAAATAGAAAGATATCTGAGCAGGGAGTTGTTTTTATAGGTTATTTAGCTGATCTATGCCGCTGTGGGGATTCTCTCTGAGGCCTCTGTTGGACTCAACTCATACAGAGACATACAGTAGATAGCTGACTAGGACAATCAGGATTTGATGAAGTATACATGCAGAACATTTGGTTCTCTCTCGTGACAGGCTGACTGCAGGGGCGAGTGATGGAATGATGCCACTGCAGAGAATCTTTAAAGGGATTAGCAAACAGTACTTAATAAAGAATGTGAATAATTAGTTTCAACCATGGCATTTGCCAATTGTTATTTATATAATTTCCAACAAGCTTAATTAACAGATGCAAAGTCCCTATAATCCATATGTACGTACGCCAGTTGGTTTGGCGCCTGTTGGCAGTTGGACTCCTGCTTTACACTTCTAATCATAACAGTAGAACTCATTTCTCAAAAAAAAATCATGGAGTTGGCCCTCTGACAGAGCTGTCACGAGATTTTTCATATGGTGGCATATATCGTGCCACCAATTAAACTGCCCATTTGATAATGAATAACAAGTGTTTACACTGTTTCAAAAGCACACATTCATCCAGTGTATCTTTGTACCTCATTTATTTTCATTCTCCCCTCTTTCTCCCCAGTTTGAGCCTTCAAAGTTTATGATGCATGGCTGAGAGATTTTCTATTAGTCCACACAGCTGTAAATTTATCCTGTTCAGGTTGGGACAGAGGCGGTTTATGTTTGTGAAAGGGGCAGAAGAGAAAAGGTTTTTACTGTTATGAGGAGGAGAGTGGATTGAGCATGGGTCAGGGTGCAAAATCCTGCAAGATAAAGTGCATTCACACCTGTAATTTGTTCTCTTTGCACTGAACCAGAATGGAAAAAGTTGACTGTGCTGTTCTTATCTTGTGTCCCAGTTTCACTCTACACAGTATAAGCCAACCGTTTCTACTACTGTAAACAATGTATATAGTATTAATGCTCCTGTAACATTCTCCTGCACTGACCTTCTCTTGACTTTATGCCAGTTAAGAAAACATGAAACCATGCAGTCTGTCCTCAGTTGATTCTTTATGCTGGATAGATTTTACACTCAGCATGTCTCTAGTAATATCTTTACTAAGGTGTCTTGAGGCCAAAACAAATAAACTAGAGGAATCAGACTTCATAGCATGTGCCCACTTAGGTAGGGACCATACATAAGGTATGTCCCAATGACGGTAGCCTTTAACAATTCAACTTAGGGGCCATGGGTGCAGAATTAAGCAAAAACATATTGTAAGGTAAGGACTAGTGGTGCAGCAGATGCCTGGTACACACAGTCAACTGACTTAGTGTGTTGTACATCAACAACTAGCAGATTAATTACCATGAAATTTTGTACAGACATTGATGGTATCCACAGGATTCACAGGCCCAGTGACTTTTGTAATCCCTTGACCATTCCTTTAGCACCACAAGCAGGTCACCACTTCTTCTGTCTGCAGTGCATTGTGCCTTCTCCATACTAGGACAAATTATTGCCTGGAGTGCAGATATTGCCTGCCGCCATAACCACGAACTCCAGTAATCTTTCAGTCTGTAAATTTATTTAAGTGGGTGTGGTTTGTGATTGACAAACAGTACAGAACAGTAGTTGGTAGGAAGTAACAAAGTTGCTGTTATAATAAATGGTTTAAAGGGTATTGTGAATGATGAATAGTAGGCAGTAAAAAACAACACAGCCCAACACAGCTCGATTATCAGAACAAAACTGTGTCAAATAAAATGTCAATCAAATATATCATGTCAATTAAGAATTTATCAATATTTTTCAGTTCATATACATTTCAATTCAATTCAATTCAATTTTATATATAGCGCCAATTCACAACAATTGTCGCCTCAAGGCGCTTTATACTGTAGGCTACAAACCCTACAATTACAACATTTCATCAGTTATTATTGATTCATAAGCATTTTCATTGGTTCTGTTTTTTTCAATTATTTTTTTGTAACTGCTACCCTTGAGGCCACTTTCCTCAAATGATGGCAATTTTGTGCTAAGATGATTGATGAATGTAAGACACAGAAAATGAGAAAGATGGGGTTTTCATATCACGACTGCTTTAATCAAATTGAGTTTAAATTTATGTAATCACTTGATAATTTATCACTCCATATTTCATTTCACATCCATTTTACAGCTCCATTTGTTCAGATGCATTTTCATCATTGTTACTTCCACCTTCATAGTCTAGGGTCATAGTGGGCTAAAATCAGGTCACTCTGCAGAATTTCCTTACACATGAAAAAGCAGGTTGGCTGTGGCATTTAAATTATGGTCAACAGGTACTATGGGGCCCAAAATGTGCCAAGAAAATATCCCCCACCCCATTAAATCACCACCACCAGCCTGAACTGTTGATATAAGGCAGGATGGATCCATGTGATCATGTTGTGCAATTCTGACTCTACCATCCAAATGTCACGGCAGAAATCAAGACTCGTCAGACCAGGCAATGTTTTCCTAATCTTCTGTTTTCCAGTTTTGGTAAGCCCTTACAAATTGTAGCCTTGGTTTCCTGTTCTTAGCTGACAGGAGTGGTCTTCTGCTTCGAGGTTCGACGTGCTTTGCGTTCAGAGGTGCTCTTCTGCATACCTTGGTTGCAACAAATGGTTATTTGCCTTCCTACCTGGTGGAAGCAGTCTGGCCATTCTCCGCTGACCTCTGACATCAACGAGGCATTTTTGCCCATAGAACTGCCGCTCACTGGATATTTTCTCCTTTTTGGACCATTCTCTGTAAACCCTAGAGATGGTTGTGTGGGAAAATCCCAGCAGATCAGCAATTTCTGAAATACTCAGACCAGCCTGTCTGCCACATTCAGAGTCAATTAAATCACCTTTCTTCCCCATTCTGAATGGTTTGAACTTCAGTGGGTTGTCTTGACCATGTTTACATGCCTAAATGCATTGTTTTCCTGCCATATGATTAGCTGATTAGATATTTGCATTAACGAGCAGTTGAACTGGTGTACCTAACAAAGTGGTTGGTGAGTGTAATGTTAGCTTCTTCCACACACATGAGAGCTTTTTCTACTCTCCATTTCAGTGCAAATGGGAAAGGTCTGTGCTTACAGAATTTATCATTAACTATCAATGAAGCTTTAATTTCCTTAAGGGTTCCCAACTCTTCTATAAATATTTCTGAGTATTTATAAAGCACTTCACTGAGTGACCTACATTTTGATACTTTGTCTATTGCCAATTTTCTTAGCCAGTTTGTGCCACACAGTGTTGATTTATTTCCCTTAACAACTGAAAATGGCAAGTGCCTCACATAGACATCCCTTGCAGCCTATTCTATATCAATATGCTTCTGCTATTGCAGTACTGTGCAAAAGTCTTCAGCCACCCCTTATTTCTTTATATTTTCCAAGGAAAATGGAAAATAGATGCAGTGATTTCTTGAAATATTTGCAAACATAAATGGAAATAAAGTATATAAGGCAAAAACAGACTTTGTACAATTCTAACAAGCTTGAAAGTCAATATTTGGTATGACCACCTTCATTCTTCAACACAGCCTGAACTCTAGCTTTCTTGTAATTTCTTTAAGAACTCTTCAGGAATAGTTCTTCAGCTTCTTGAAGGACATTCAAAGCTCTTCTTTGGATGTCAGCTGCCTTTTGTTCCATTCTCTATCAAGATGGTCCCACACTGCTTTAATAATGTTGAGATCCAGGTTCTGAACATATTTATATTTCCATCAGTTTTGACAAGATCCCCAACACCACAGCCTGAAATGCAGCCCCAAACCATGACAGAGCCTCCACCGTGTTTTACAGATGGCTGTAGACACTCACTGTTGTACCTCTCTCCTGACCTCCTCCATACATATTGGCAATGATTTGAACCAAACATTTTTCAAATTTAGATTCATCACTCCATAAGACCTGTTGCCACTGATTTTACAGTGCAGTTCTTGTTTAATTTGGCAGACTTCAGCTTTTTCTCCTTGTTTCCCTTCCTTAAGAATGACTTGTTGACAGCCATCCTTCCACTGAGATCATTTCTGATGACACACAAACAGCAGATGGATCAGCTGAAAGTCCAGATGCATCAAAGGTCCTGTGTCAGGTCTTTGCTGGATTTTTTCCTATTTCATAAGGACATGACTTTCGAATACTGTTCATCTGCTATAGATAGTTTTTAGGTCAGCCAGTTCTTCTTTTGTCCTCTGCCTGTCCAGTTTCCATTTAAAGGACCCATCCCTACAAGACTGCTCAAAGAAGTCCTACCATTAATTAATGCTTTAATCTTAAATATACTCAATCTATCTTTATTAACGGGCTACGTACCACAGGCTTTTAAGATGGCAGTAAAAACCATTACTTAAAAAGCCTTCTCTTGACCCAGCTGTCTTAGCTAACTATAGGCCGATCTCTAACCTTCCTTTTATTTCTAAAATTCTTGAAAGAGTAGTTGCAAAACAGCTGACTGATCATCTGCAGAGGAATGGTTTATTTGAAGAGTTTCAGTCAGGCTTCAGAATTCATCACAGCACAGAAACAGCTCTAGTGAAGGTTACTAATGACCTTCTTATGGCCTCTGACAGTGGACTCCTCTCTGTGCTTGTCCTGTTAGACCTCAGTGCAGCATTCGATACCGTTGACCA